>OZ026599.1:37304936-37314936 GCA_964020085.1 Micromussa lordhowensis | reverse complement strand
TTGACTGCAAACAGTACGAAAACTGTATTCCCTTGCATTATAAATAAACCGGAAAAATAAGCTTAATGAGAGGTCCTTTGTGAAAAATGTTCAATGTTTTGTGAACCCGCCTTCAAAACCTCTAGGGCATGTCAGAGAAATTTGAACAATTCCTTGCATGCATTAGAAGCTACACGCTGTAAAATAATCATGTAGGGACAATGATCTATGCAGTAGAAACACTTCACCTCAAGTCATCTCACCTCAAGTGCCGCGCCTAGTTAGATCACAGTTCATAGAACTGCCAAATTCTTCCCTCTTCCAACGAGACGACAAACTTGACAGCTCCTTCCATTTGATGCTGAGCCCGTGAGAAAGCTGTCTTTGTCAACAGCAAACACGCATGCGTGTTACTATCTGACAAATCAATATGGCGGACGGTTTACGTTTAGTGATTGCCGATGAAAGTAACGCCTTATTTCAAGGTATGATCGTAACTTTTTGCCTTGTCTCTCAAATTTTTAATAAATTAATGATGTTCCTCTTTTTTGCTGAAAAGTTTTTCATCCTTATTTTTGGAATGAATCGTTTTGCAACTTGAGAGAAGAGGTAGTGAAGTTAAATCTCAAGTTATCACGTACATGTATGGGAAACCCTTCTTGGTTAGATTGTTCGTCCAATTCAAATTCAAGCTTTTCTCGGAAAATAGTAGCAGTGTATGATTTTCCGAAATCAGTTTGAGGTGCCATCTAAATTAAAGATTTTTTCATGAGTTGTAAACTGAAGACTGAAATGTGGAGTTAGTCAGTTAGACAAATAACGTAGAAAGCGTTAATAAGTAATTGTGTATGTAAAATTTGCGGATACACGTGTAAGAGATTCACAGAAATGATTTGCACTTTTACCGTCAGTTGAGAAAAGTATATAATCTCAAATTGATTCTCGTAGTTTAGTTTTATCAAATAGCATGTCTCAGATACAGTATCACATGAAAAACAGCAAAAGCTGCAAAAGCCATCTTGCTCAAAACTACAATTTTTAAATCATTATGATGTCAGATCGCCTGTCCTTGGTTTCTCTGATGAACAATCAATTTTGAATAATAAACCTTAAGATGCTACGGAAGCAGAAACTCTGAACATTTCAAGAACAGGCTCAGATGCCATTTTCTGATGTTTTAGGATATTTTTGAAGTTTTTATTGTGAATTTTATTCAGATGCAAATTTGTGTTTTTAATTGTTTTAGGAGACAAACTTGGAAGGGATGACCTCTTTTGTCTCCTTTTCGCATTTCATTTTATTTCATTTGAATTGTGAATAAACAGTTATGTTATGTTATGTGACATGTGTGTTATGCTTTGTTATGTTATGTTGTGCTAATTAAAGAGCCAGTTTGTCCAGGGTGCATTCCTCATGGTGCAGCAGTGGAAAACAATCGAAACCTTGCTATCATGTCAACTAAAACAACAACAGTTGCATGAAAAGCATAATGGTCAATACTGGGTCTTTTTGATGCAAGACATTTTATAAAAGGAGGCTGAAGGGATGTACAAACATTGTAATTTGGAATTGACTGTGCATTTGTTATCTGCAACAGTTCATAAATCAAGTTCCTGTACATATATCAATAATTTTATTATCAAAATGTTATGCTTGTTTTTGTTAACCTTTTAAAGGGAAGATCAAAATCGATTAGGTCAAAATGTGTGCAGATATGATGGATGTCACTAGAGATGAGGCAAAAAGAATTCTCAGGAGGTTGGGTAAGTGAAAGCTTCAGCTCCCATTTAATGAGCAGTGTCTTATTTTCTTTTGTATACACATGTACATATAATATCAGAGCGCCAATAAAAGTGACAGAAATACTGAGAATTCATCGACTTAATGTAGCAGTCTGAGCGATGAAATGTGTACCTGCAAAGAAACAAGAAGATCATCGTGATGGAGACATTTTGACTGAGTGTAATTGTATTGTTTATTTTCAGAGCTGGAAGCATATTCATCCATTATTAGTGCTTTCAGGGCTCAAGGGGAGTTAAGTCGGTGAGTTTGCAAATTTTGGAATTAGTTGTCCTTTGATTTTAAGCGTACTTCATACATGTACGTAGTATAATGTTGCTTTGTCTGCCTTTTTGCAGTGCCAAAAAGAAGATTTTGCAGGATTTAGGAACTCAGCTCAGGTATTAATTGATAGGAAGGTTAACTGATTGTGATATAATTGTATGATTGTACAATGTATGTGTTTAGAGTAACATTATTACTTCTATCAAAAGACCTTACATTCAACTTCTTAATGAGTTAAGTTTCTTCGAAATCGATTTTTGAAATAAAAACAAGTTAAAATCGATAAAAATGTGGCGAGCACTAAAATATGATACAATAGGTAAAAAAGTGTTACAAATGTTAACAAGTGTTAAAAATATATACAATGGAAAAGAATAAAAGAATTGCAGCACGAATTAATTGCTCTAAACAAATAGTTTGGCGCGAATTGAATCGTATTTTAGTGCTCGCCACATTTTTTATCGATTTTAACTTGTTTTAGCATATTTATGCTAATTTAGGAAAATTTTATTCACTTGAAAATGACCTCGGAGAGGTCGAAACATCGTGATCATCAAAATACATTCAACTTCCTGTAAAAAATAAGAACTTTTGAATTTTTAATGGTCACATACAAAGCCTTTGATGGCCTCTCTCCAGCCTATTTGAATGGACTTTTATTTCATTGCATGCCTCAATGTTTACTTTAGACAAGTAGCTCATATCTTCTGTCTATTCCAAAGACTAGAAACAGCTTTTTATGGAGACAGATCTTTCTTGGTTATCACAATAAGGTTCTGGAACAACCTACCAAAATAATGCCGTTAAACAGTGTTTCTCAGTCTGTGAACTGATACATGTATAAAATCAAGATTACATGTAAAACCTTGTCATTTGAAGAGAGCATTTCTAGAATAGGATGTTTCTGGACAAGACTGTAAAAAGCATTTTAAGCATTTTATTACTTGTACTTATTATGAGTGGGTTATGACTGTTTTTTTTAAATTGATAGCATATCAACAGAGCGACATAGAGCAGAGGTACGAAGAGCATATAGTGATGACAGGCTTGCTATTGTGGCTGAAAGGTACATAAATAGAAATGGTTTCTATGCCCCACCTAAGAACTGAAAACTTCACTTGCTGTAAAATTCTAATAAGCAATCAGGTAGTGAAATTCTCATCAAGACTAATGTCTGTCAGGTGAGACATCAGAATTGACAACTTTGACAATGTCACGCAATATTAACAATTTTTTCATATAAACAAAAAAACCGACATCGATAAATATGGAAGGTTTCATAAGGATACATCGCAAGCACTTGCCCCTTGGCATACATTTTGTTATAAAAATTGGCAAGATTAGGGTCCCACATCTCCATGAGTTTGCAATGCAATCTTATAAGACCTCACATGTTTACCAGTACTGAATTCAGGATGATAAATCAAAGAGTGAGGCTTATTTTTTTGTTTGAATGAAAAACTTGGAAAAGGCACGACATTTTTTAAGTGGTCCATTACTACATGTAACAACCCCTACCTGTAGATGTGGGAGGCATCGTGGCGTCATGGTTAGTGTGCTCAACTAAAGATTGAGCGGTTCAAGTTTGAGCCCTGGCCGGGGACATTGTGTTGTGTTCTTGGGCAAGACACTTCACTCTCACAGTGCCTCTCTCCACCCAGGTGTATAAATGGGTACCAGTGAATTTAATGCTGGGGGGTAATCCTGTAATGGACTAGCATCTCATCCAGGGGGGAGTAGAAATACTCCTAGTCGCTTCATGCTACTGAAACCGGGATAAGCTCCGGCCTGATGTTCCGCTTGACTCATGTGCAGACTTCACCCTACATGTAGATAGGATGGTAAGTCTGCTATGTGAATGTCCTCAAGCTTGTAAGTCGAGATATGTCCGGGTTTGACCCTAATTAGATGCATGCGAATTTCAATAAGCGTCATGAAGTGTCCCCTTGCTCTTCTCCCCAACTTTAACATCACTCGTTTCTCAGAATACGGACAATTAATGTCACAAAGTGTCCCCTAAATGCTGCTCCTCAAGTAAGGATTAACAGCTGCATTTACCCTAAGATAAAAATAACACTAACCTTTACCCTAACCTTATTGTTAGAAATAGGTAGCAAAGGCTTAGACTTAAAGGGACACTTTGTGTTAGATGTCAAAATTCGCTGTGCATCTAATTAGGGTCAAACCTGTCAGAAAATAGATTAAGAACATTGAGGTAGAGTGTTTTGTACTATCCACATGTTGAGATGCTACAGTACTCCTGGAGGAGTATTATTTTGTACATGTAAAATCTTGGGTGAGATGCTAGACCATTGTAGGTTAGCCTGACTCACAAATGATCAAAAGCGGCTTGCTTGGAGGGTCTGAGAATCAGGCTGATTACAGGGTTACCCTACCAGCATTAAATTTGTAGGTACTTGTTTGTATACTGAGACAGAGAGGCGGAGAGCTGGAGAGGGGCACCGTAAGAGCAAAGTGTCTTACCCAACAATACAAGGAAATTAGCCTGGATCCTTGATCCACAGTCCATCATACTAAATTTACATATGGTTAACTATCAGAAATGCCTCCACACTTTCCTTGTGTTAGCACTGTATCCATTTAAATAAAGGCAATATGGCTTCCCCCAGAGCTCAACATCAACATGCTGTCTTAAGCTTGACCTTTCAACCTCTAGATTTCAAGCCTGACTGTACATGTAAGGTCACCATGGTCTTTAAAATGGTACATGTAGAACAACATTTACATGCTGCTTCTACAAAATTGTGATTTTCTGAGCCTTTTAAAATGAACCTCGAGTAGCTATGAAATTGTTTACAAAAAGTATCCCTGTGAGTGGATCCTGATTGATCTGATTCTCTATTTGCAGTATTTATGGTGCAGGCAGCTGTGCAGAATGGGCTGCAGAGGGAAGAAGGCTTGTTCCACTCATGCCTCGTCTTGTACCACAAACAGTATTCAGTGCCTCAGCAACTGCTGCTGCCAATTCTGCAGCTGCGGCAAATGCTAAGGTTCCGGTTTCCTCAGGTACTTGTCAGAATAGTCAATTTTGTTGCTATCACTGACCATAAAATCACTTAGAGAATAATAACAGTAACATGTTGTCTTTAGGCAGTAAAGCTGGAAGTAGTTCCGGTGGTTCAAATGCCTCGCCAAATTCATCGTCTTCAGTCAGTCAGCAAAACAATTCCAAAGCTACAACTGTGAAACAACAGCCCCAGACAGGTAAAACAGTCCCTGCTGATTAAAATCTTACTTCTCTTTCTCATTTCTTCACAGATTGAATAACGGCAGTTATGAGAAAGTACATGTAGGGCTTCAATACTGAATTGAGTATTCAGTGGCAAATTAACACAAAGAAATGGCTAAAAGTAAATCAATTTGTTAAAAAAGCTGGTTGTGTTTAAAGCACGAAATGGCAAAATGGCGAAACAGCACTTAAAAAAGTTAAACACACCCAAAAAAGCCCACTTCAGGAATGTTTCATGGAGTCACATCAAGTATACATGTAAAAATATGTACATGTGTCTTAATGTGTCATGCAACAGCTACATGTACCAGAAGCTTAATGTGACAAATAACTCACAACAATTTGCGAGTTAATAATTAACTTTCAAATTGTTTTGAGTGATGTGTTTTACACATGTTTTTATACACTTTAATATCATTATGTCAAATTATTCTCGCATTTTTATTGGTTCATAGTTATGATCTATTGGAGGATAGATGCTACATGTACACTGTACATGTAAATGATGTCAGTAAAACTTTTTTTAACTTGTTTGTTTCTTATTATTCCATGTTGCTGTGCGTCTGTTTAGTAATATATCACAGATAATGTCAAAATGTGGTAAGAACATCAGTGACACACTCACCTAACAGCTTACAAGTCTGTCACTTTTGTGTTCTCACCTCATTTTGACGTCATCTGTGATCTACATGTATTACTGAAGAGAATCGATGCTCAAGAACATGGAATCTATTGGTTAAAAATTGAGTAGAATATTCTGTACATAGGTGGGACACAAGGAAATGATGCAGATGGTTATGACGATGATGGCAAGCCAAAGCGAAAAAGACGCCTGAGCGTATCAAGCCTTAACAAGCCAGTGACAAAGGTCACTATCCCCACTCCTACACTTGTTTCAAAACCTCTCACAAAGCAGACCACATCAGTTAGTACAATGACCAAGTCTGGCAAAACTCTGGGTCCAGCAGGGACGATAAAAGCCATACCACGTGCAACACCTCTTTCCGCTTCAGCATCACAAGTGAAACTACTCACCAAGACAGTAGCAGTTTCACAGGCAGTCTGTCAGGCCAAGACAGTACTAAGCTACAAGACTATGACATCCGTTACTTCATCACCTGCCAAAGTCCAAACAGTAATGACTCAATCTGCATCCAAGGCTCAAACCAAAGTCACCTCTGGGACCCCTCCTAAGGCTGTGTTGGCATCAAAAACCCCATTGTCAACCACTGTTAAGAATGTGTCTACAGGGTCATCAACCCTTGCAACCACTGCAAGTCCTGTCGGGGTGGCCCTCAAACCTGGTTTAACAGCAGCTCAATTAGCAGCAAGGCATAAAGTGAAACCAGCAGCAGCCAGATTTAAACCTCTTCCAGGAACTGTGAAGTTCAAATCAGTCACACCAGCAACCATGGGAACCTGCTCTACTGTTACTATGGTAACACCCAGTCCTAGTTCCCAGGCATCCTCAGCTTTACCAGTCTCAAGCACTCAGCCTGTTGTTCGCGTAATCCATGTTCCAGGAACTGGTGGTGCTGGCGTAAGCAAGCCAGTGGTTGTTATGACAACAGGTCTCGGCAAAACAAGTGTTGCAGGCATGGTGCCAGGAACCAACAGTCCAGCCAGTTTGACAAAGTCAACTTCTCTGGTGAGATGACTTTAAATGCCATTTTAGATTTAGCATAACAGGTATCGTTTTGCATCTTTTGTGATGTACATTTCTGGTGCCAGGTTTGAACAACACTGCTGTAATATTTTTAGAGATATTCTTGATTCAGTTACTGTTTTAGTGGAACAATTTATGACATCATCACTTTCATCATTTGCATAATACAAAAAACGTAAATATCTCTAAAACAAAAGAATACTGTATGTTCCAAAAAAGGAAAACATCCTTCTTCTTTATTTTGAAAAACCTTTCAAATAAGCAGCAATTATTTTTTATTTCATAGGCACTATGAAGTAAAAACTATAATTATGTTGATCGGGTTCAACCAAGTAAAATGGGAACTTCCCTGTGTTCTGCTTGCGTGTAAGAAGAGTTTCCGTCTTGTTTGGTATTAGGTGCTGTTTAAAGTTTTTGAACTGTCACCGAGAATTATGAAATATTTTTTCGTCAGGTGGCTCCAAACACTTCAATTAGCAAGGCTCCAGTTTCTACAACTACTGCACTGACATCTCAAACTGCAGCCAAAGCCAAAGTTTCTAACACAGTGACTCAGCCAGTGTCATCAGCACCCAAAACTGTAGTCATGACAACACTTGTGGGCGGAACTAAGAGAGTAGTTCTCTCTGTTCCAGCCCCATTACAGCCTGGTCCAAATATTTCTACCCCCACTACATGTTCCTCCCCCCAGGGGATAGTTATCACCAAGACGCAAGGTAAGTGTTTCTATGGAAATGAGGTCTGTTGCACTTAATGGAGAACAAATGATAACGTCTTGTCCTATATACAGTGTATATGATACATGTTATGCTGGGGTTCAGTTACAAATACCTATGACCAAATAACAGATCAAGACTAAGCATTTCAGAATTTCAAGAAAACAGATAGGGTTTTGCAATCTCATGCTGTGGCAGTCAACATTCACTGTAAATCAATCAAACCTTTATTTATCGTGGCCAGTACACGTACTGTAGCTAGAAACTAGTTTCCAGGTACGTTGCAAAATAATACAATAAAAATTGAAAAATAAAACCTTTTGCACATGTAGTACATGTAGTATTATTAAATATGCCACTGTAAAGAGATTTGAGAGCTGACGTTTCGAGCGTTAGCCCCTCGTCAGAGCGATTCGCTAACGCTTGAAACATCAGTTTCAAATCTCTTTACGGTGGCCAATTCACATTATCAACTCAGATGATAAAACCAAATTATCTTCTAATACTCCCCTACCCCCTATATTAAATATGATAATTTCCAAATTCATGTTACAAATCAAAATACATGTACATGTAGTGATGGTTACAATATTTTGTCTACATGTAGCTAAGTCTAAAAATGAAAACAAAAAAAATATATATTAAGAAGTAGAAATTGTCTGAAAAAATTCATGACAGAAATTCTTGCTTTTCAGGAATTCCATTCACTTCACCCACTGTCTCTCAATCCCTGCTCACTTCCAAAAAGGACACTAAGCCATCTTCAGCTTTAGCCACTGTCTGTCCCAAACCATCTCCTACTCAGATGACACCCAGTATGTCAGCTCCAACCGTCACCACACAGGTCAGATCAAGACCTCTCCCTGCCATTCTTCCTGCTCCACCCAAACCATCAAGTGTAGCACCAGCTGCTGTCTCCAATACCACAAGCATCAGAAAGCTCCCCACCATCTTACCTGCGCCAGCAAAAAGTGTCACGACAGTTCTTCCGACTGTTCTGGTTCCTGTGGCAACTGGTGTAGTTTCGCATGCTGCAGGACAGCTACAGTCCTCAGTACCTCTTCAGTCTTCAGTACCGCTGGCTGTCAATACTGCTGTTTCCAGCCTAGCACCCTTGACTACTGATGTTGTGCGGCAACATGTTTCTCCTGTAGCTTCAGAAAGTCAGGATGCTAGTCTGCAGTCAAATGCTAATCAAGGTAATATAGTTGCAGAGACTCATGGCTCCGATCCGAGTGACACTCATTCGTTACCAGAAAATTCTAAATTACCTGCATCATCAAGCTCTAGCCAGCCAGTCCTTAATGAACAGAGCTGTGTGACTGAGTGTGATAATAACACCTCATCTGAAGATGATTCTCTTCTCATGTGCTCTGAAACAATAGACAACGCAGGTTGTAATATCATTGAGGCACCTTCAGCAATGGATTTTTTCAAAACCATGGCTGAGAGTACACCAGTTAAGGATCCAGTAGAGCATGGCACAGATGAAACTCCACAAACATTGCTAGATACTGTAGAAGCAGCTTTAAATCCTGTATCATTGCAAGATGTTGAAGTGTCTGTCTCAGATTTAGATTCTTTGGAAGCACAGAAAGATGACACAACTGAAACAAAAACATCTGAAAAACATCTGTCATCCGCTAAAGAATCTATGGAAAATGTAACCATTGAGAGATTGGATGTTTCCAGTGAGGTATCTGATTTGGTACTGGATAATTCATCTGACCATATTTACTCTGAGTCATTACATGTGGAAAAAGATAAGAACTATAAAGCCGATATGGATTCAGATCTTCAATCTTCATTGCAAAGAATTGCTGAAGATGATCCAAATGTGGTTCTTACTAGCACTGATGATGGGTTGCCTGTGGAAAATGCCCTGCAAATTATTGAAAGCTTTGTGGAAAGCATGGAAGGAAGTACGGTAGGGACGTCTGAAGAAACAAAACTTGCAGCGATTGATAATGAGCCATTTGAGTTGCCGTCAACATTGTTAGGACCAATTCAGTCTTGCAGCCAGGAGAGATCTGACTTGCCTAAGGTACTGACTTCAGAGATGAAAGGGAAGGTAATGACTGATCACGTCACTGCTCTGACAGACACTGATAAAACTACCAGTGAGGGTCAACAATCTTCAGGCGTTTTGTCAAGGTTTGAAGAGGACAGTTGGGACATATCTGATATACCCATTGATGTCTTATCCACCTCCACAAGTAGTTCCAACAGTGCAACAGAATGCACAGAACTGACGGAAAAAGAGATCAGAGCACTTGAAGCATTTGGTAATGTAAGGACAAGTGGAAGGAAAAGAAAGCCTCCTTC
>OZ026599.1:37277436-37299936 GCA_964020085.1 Micromussa lordhowensis | reverse complement strand
TCCTTTTCAAAAGGTAACTAAAGGACAGGAAAGCAAACTATTTTATTTGTTATGTCTTAGTTGATGATTCGTTCAGTATTTACCCATACTTTAGCGTGACTTGGTAAACAAGACGGAGAAAAAAATAAACACCAGACTCTTAAAAAATTGAATGCTGTTGTGTGATCGTGTTATCTTTGTATTTCATTATCCCAATTTTTTCTTTTACACCTATGCAAAAGTGATGTTCACGACACACTTTTGTGGAGGAGTAGAAATGACCGTCCCCATCCTTTCCACGCACCTTATCAGCAACAAAAATATTCAGTGACCTGGCATTTCAAGATATAGCCCCAACCTTGGGTTGGTGTGTGTATAACTGCGATGATCAGTCATGTCTTCATATGACATTTCATATATTTTATTTGCACGAAATGCTAGTTCTTGTTAAAAATAACAAAAGTACGACACTGTTTGTAATAAATCACAACAGTATGAAATGAAACAATAAGAGTTGAATCAGTCGTTCCATAGTCTTGAGGGAATTAAATCCTGGCTTTGCGACCTTTTTCCAACGTATACCAGCAACGTTTTCGTTTGGGAACCATTGCCACATTTGTATTAATTTACGGCCATCATAAGTGACCAATAAAAAACAGGAGTGTTGTTAAAAAGTTGATCCATTATCGGGGTCCCGCACAATAATTATTTTATAAAAAATTGCAACTTTTCGTTATTTTTGTCTTAAAGAAATAAAATCAACATTCGCGCGGTAACAAGCCCGTCAATGACGAATTTTGAGGCAGAACGATTTGTGCTTTGTCTCCGTTTTTGGCGTATTGACTGCGGTGGAAATTTTACTGAATTTACTGGCCAAGTTTGCACGATTCTAGAGAATTCCAAGGCTCGACAACATAAATCCAGCCTTGAAAGTGTCAGCCGAGGCCATTCCAAGGTCTTCAAACAGAGAGGTTACAAGGGAACCTTTTTTAAGGACGCCCTGCAAGTTATTGGGGGGGGGGGGGCAGGCAGTGAGTGAGACGTTATTGCAAACGAGTCATAAAACAAAATGCTCAATTCTTTTGCAAATAGGTATTGAAGCGTTTCCATGCAATCCCACACCTTAGAATGATTCGGAGTAGGCAGGAGGAAAGCTTACAGTTTGGCAAGAAAAAATGCGGCATCTCCAAACTTGACCCCATCTCTGAAACTCAGCTCTGTACAGCGCTCGGACGCCTATTGAGCTACGTAAGATTTGCGGGAAAGGTGTCTGGAAAGGTACGTGTGGTAGAAATATGACACAGAGAATAATTCACGTTGCACGTATACATTTAAGCAACCATTTATTTAACAAATAAAGAAGCCAAAGCCGTGTATTACACTGTGGTAAAACACGACGTGCATTTGAGAACTCAAGGGAAATGGCGAGTGTCTTCTACATTCCTCGAGTGTTCTCAGATGTCTGGAGTGTAATAATAACGACATTTTTGACGATTTTCCAAAGATTTTCGACTACATTCCGAAGATTTCCGAGGATTCTCCAAACGTTATCTGAAGGCCACAGGAACGTTTCCGAACGTTTTCCGAGAATTCCCGAATATTACCCAAGATAAGAAGATTATCGAAGACCTCCGAGGAAGATCCGAAGATTTTTAAGTGATTGTTTGTCAGTGAGAACACAAGCTACTTGGAAAAAGGTTTAGACTTCCAACGCAATGTGCGGTCAACACACAGTTTATTAATTAGACCTGGATGAACGAGGTAAAATTGAGTCTATACTTCACATCTGGTATTGCTAACGATATATTATTGTTTACTTCCTATTTACATATAATTTTACAATTTTAAATCGACTTTTGTTGAAGATATTATACAGTGAGCTATTTAATTAGCTAGCTATTGTCGTTAACATTTTTTCTCGGCGGTCCATAATAGCGTTTGTAAGGTCCTCTCGCTGAGATGAGGATGATGAGGAGAAAGTGGGAGAAAGAATAAAGGAGATGGAAGAGAGCATCCTCAGAAAACCAGAGGCAAATAAACACGAAGAGTGGAGAAAGGAGTTCAGTTAAAACGGACAAAAAACGTTCGAAGAAACTTTTGCCTCGTTAGTTTTGCACATTTTAATTTCCTCTTGCTTTAATTGTCTGCCCTAATTCTCCGAGAGAAAAATTGATTTAGTTATAGATTTCGAGTTTTTCCGAGAAGACCTAAGAGCTTTTCAAACATCTCCGCCCTAAAGTGTTTCTCGATCATTATTCAAAATGTCTGATTTTCCTTTCCGAACAGCAATAGTTGTAACAACAGCCTTATTCTTTGCAAAAACAGCGGAGGAATTTTAACAGACAAACATTACAACTTTTAACTCTCCTATCCTCTACACACACGTACTCATAAGATATGCACTTCTTTACTACAGAACTACTGTACAGAATTCTGTGACACGACCTCTTTAGCCGCACTCGTTTAAAAATATTTAGTCTCATCACTTCTGAAAACAAGCTTTAAGATCATGTGGACATTGACCAAACAAAAACTCACGCCCTCGAATTGATACCCACGCCGAACATTTTGGGGAAGACTGGACTCCGTCTATGTGCACTTGGGAGTCTAAGACAGTTTGAGCAAGAAACAAAATGTAATTGTTCCTGAAACGAAATAATGAGCTTTGTACCAAATGAATATGTTAATCGCCCAAAATATCACGCTTTACTGAGGAGTCGAGATCACCCTCCAGAGAACGTTAAGAAAAGACACCTCAGAAAAGATCTAACAGGCTGTTGGCTCAATGATTTATCGGTCTGTTATCGCCATTTTGAATTGTCGCGTTTCTGGGTTTTAAGGGTGCGTTCGATATACCATATCCCTCGCATTCTGCTCCAGGAAGCAGAACACTCACAATAACGAAGTTACTTTGCGTGGAGTCGCGAAGAAAATTGGTTATTTCGAAATTGACCATACTCGAGGATTAGGAAAGAGTACGAAAGAGGTGTTTCTTCTCCTTTCCTTCAACGATCAAATAGAAAAACTGTTTTCAAAAGGAAATTTAAAGAACGCGCAAGAATCCACGGCTTGCATTGTTGCAGACGAGGAATTTTAAATACGTACGGCCGAAACAGCTAACCTTGCATATTCAGGAATACATTGTTATTCCGCCGGAATAAGATCAATCTGACGCACTCTTAAGTGATCGACTTTCTATACTCAAGCCCTCAGAACAGAACTAAGTAACCGTAGGGTTAACTAATCATATCAGAAGAAATGCGGGCGAAACAAAGACTATAACGAAGAGAAAGTGAAAGCAGAAAAAAAAAACGTTTCAGAGTTGCTATGCCATGTTACAACATGGAAAAGGAACTTGATCTGAACCAAAGATCCTCGGTAGGAATGCTAGTCTTAATAGCCTAGGACTCACGGTGTCTCTGAACCTTCTCTCCTGTGATTGGCTTCTTCCCTCAGTTTCTGGAGTGGTACACTAACAGCTAAGGAACTCCCTCTAGACAAGCGCGTCATCCGAGTCGTGCTCCGGCTCCCAACAATTGTGTTCCTGTAGCGCTCCATTCGGCTTTGCCCTCTGCAGAGAATCCGATTGAATTCGCGGCGATAATTCTCTGAGAATATCACATAAAGAATTGGATTAATAGCGCTGTTACAATAACCAAACCACGGGATGACAAAATGAACTTCCATGGGAATTGTGAAGTCATACAATATCTGCGGATTAAGAACTCTAATCATCTCCAAGGCTTGAAATGGAAACCACGACAAAGCAAAAACAATCACCACTGTTATCAACATGGCAGTCGCTCGTCTGCTGGATGCTTGGGCTTTTTTGAGCGCCCTTAAATTTCGATGTCCAGGAAGTTTTCGGCTCCAAAGACGTATTCCCGCCAAGCTGTAAACTATGGTGATAATTGACATTGGAATGAGGTAGGCTGTTGTAAATAAAAATGTATTGTAGGTTTGTTGTGACAGCGGCGGCCAGTTTTCTTTGCAACTAAAATACTCCATTCCCTGCAGCTCTGTATTCTTGACTGCTATCATAAGTGGAATAGTTAACGCCAGTGCGCCTAGCCACGTCATGGTAATCGCGAAACGCACAACGTTTCGAGTCATTATCGTCCTCATGGGAAATACGATGGCAAAACTGCGATCGAGGGAAATCGCCACTAGACTGAACACTGAAGCTGCCAGGGATCCAACCTGTGCAGCGTGAAAGCACTTGCATAACACAGTGCCCATAAACGTGCCAAACCATTTGTCCCACACGTAGACCCATTTGAGTATGTACGGAATATCTATGGTCATGAGAAGATCGGCAATGGCCATGTTGGCGATGAGAATGTTTGTTGAGCTGCGCATGTGCGTTACTGTGAACACGATGTAAATCACCAGAGTATTACCAATCGTCGCCAGGATGATAACAATCACGGCCAGGATTGTGACTCCGATCTGAATGTTGCGCGGGACCTGGAATCCCACAGGAGGCGCATCTGTTGCATTATACGTCATGTTAGCAGGCGTGGAATATCCTGCGAAATATAAAAGTACCAAGAATGAAGCTACCACACAAACTGACTCAATAAACTTAGTAATAAACTGGGTCACGAAGGTCGATAGCGTACACGTGAAAGTTAGGCACCACGCATTAGAACTGAGACACATGGAGTGGTCTTAACTCAACAAAGTGAAATTGGGTCACACAGCAGATAAGGTTACGAAAGTCCTGATGGAATTGCTCTATTAGAGATGTGCTGGAACAAACAACAGTAATATGATCACAGAAGTTGTCTTAAACATTTTAATAACACGTTTAAGTCTTTAGCAGAAGGCATCTAGCGATCTAATTGTCTTTCTGAATGATCTCAGTGGCGCTTGCACGCTATACTGGTTCCCAGTTTCTCCCCGCTGTCGGCAGTATAATTCGCATAATGAGAGATCTGCTAAATATTTTTCTTGTTTTATAAACAAATTAAAAACTGGTTTTATTGGACCTTCAACTCTTTTGTTAGAAAAAATTCGCTTTCTAGGAAGATTGGAATCTGGGTAGGATAATGTTGACAATCTCTTGTCGGACGAAGTCTAATTAGAGAAAGTAGGCACGGTATATGAACAGTAGTAGCCTCAAGTAATAATAATAATAACTAGCAAAAACGCCATTCAAAGATGTTCAGAACTAAGCCTTAAGACATCGTTTTCGCTCTTTTTTAGTTAAATGCTTTATTAGTTTGCATTTGATCGACACGATAGTTATATCGTGTTGCAACACACAGGAGAAGAAATGAAGAAAGTCGCTCTCGGGTTCAATCTACAGGGTGTCTCTATGAGTAAACACAGGCAAACAAACTCCTTAGCAAACATATTTTCTCTGTGTGCAAAATGTTAATCCTGATTATATGTCAATGGGGAGTGAACCACAGTACGTAAACAAGGCCCTCAATCAACAGCACAAGATTGATTCATTTTACTTATAAACGCGGTATTTAGAAAGAGAGAATTCATTTGGAAGTATAGTTTTTCAAATATTCTGTTGCGGCGATAGATTTACAGACTGAATCGGAGCCATCAACAAACCGGCAATGAACCACGACAGGTAGACAAATGTGGCAACTCGAGAGATTATACCTTGATAATCTCTTGGGCAACCGTTAAATGATTTTTTTTGGCAACTTTATCCAATACGTAAAAACTGAAATAGGGCCGATCCGCACTAGGAGACAAAATCCCAATTGTCCGTGGCAAAATCTAAGGACAAATTTTGTCGTGACAATTTTTGTCTCGTCTGTTGCATCCGCATTGACAAGGTTTAAGTGTTGAGATCGACTAGAAAACTCTGCTCCTCGTTTGTCCACTTGTCATAGTTTGCTTTTCCTTTTCCTTTTCCTTTACTGCTGTTTCCAGTCGTTTGTTCTTGGGCTTGCACTTGTGCCTCTTGTGCAATGACTTCTTCTATTTCGTCTGATGGCAACTGGCGTGTTTGAAATAGCGCTCCATTCTCAAAGCTTCTAGGTGGGTAGCCAAACTGGTCATCGTATTGGGGCACGTTCCAGCGCCTCGCAGAATTCGGCTGTCCATATAGAGGATAGCTTGCCATGGGATTTAAGTTCCATGAACTATTGGGATTCATTTTGTCCACTGCGAAAATTGTAATATTGTAGTTTCGCAACACGAGGAACAACTGAGACGCTAAATTTAAACGGTTAAAAGCTTTTTGACATATTAATGACAAGATAAACAAAATTTTGTTTACTTAAACGATTTTGTCCAACTTTTACCCGGGACAAATTTTGTCGGCGGTTCATTTGAAGTTTTGTCCACTTCGGCCAAAATTTGTCAAGTCGCAACAAACCATCCGCACTTGTAGAACGTTGGTGATGACAGGAAATTTGTCTAAATAAACAAGTTTTTTGCTAGTGCGGATCGGCCCTAACGCGGTACAACGACCACTAACTTACAATAACAATGCGAAGTCATCGAGCGATTATGAACAACAGATGTCGATCGCCCATGAAATTACAAACTATTCTGAGGCAACAGACAATCGACAAAACCCTAAAAGCGTTAGGTTATTGTATTTCAAACCAGTTTTTCAGTAGAATCGATGTGAGAAAGATATTAATTTAGTCTGTCTGTTGAAGTCGCTTACCTGGAGAATCTGTTAAAGACCGCTAACCCGTAAAGTGCGACTGTTGTAACGACCCGCCACAGAAGTAAGTTTATTTGAAGTTTTTTTAATTTAGCTACGAGATAAAGATTTTATTTGCGTTTGTTCTGATTGCGAATTATAAATGTATTTCTTTTAGATCGAATAATTATTAAACCTTGGCTTGATATTATGCGGTTTGTGGTGGTCTTTTGAGCTGACCAATTCCATCTGCAACATGCGTCTTGAAACAAGTCGCCAAGTCCCTTGATCTGAGTTCTCTGTTATAACCATTCTTGTTTGTCTCCGGTTTATTTTTTACTTTTTTGTGGTTTTCATGGCTTAGAAAACTCAGTCATTTTGAAAACTGATTAACTTCATGGCCTAGCCTCTGTATGTGCAGATTTTTCAATCTCTCCACGAAGTAACTAAATCTGGCAACATTCTACAGACAAAAAGAACTTTAAATGCCTTTTAGTGATTTTTTAACTAAGATTAGTCATAACAAAGTTACTAATTGCATGAATTCTGTCGAGTCATAAGGGTCATAGCTGAGTTCAAGCATAAAACATACCTGTATCGCCGGCCATGTCCGCCATCTTTCACCAGTTATTTCAACAACTGGTCTTTATTGACGGCGTCTTGTCTGAAAAGAGAAACGAACCCTCAGTGTGCGATCAACCCCCTGTGTTGAATGTTATCAAGCTGTTCACCAGGACACTCGAGGTGATAACAAAAGAGATTCTGTAATTCAGCCCTCTAGCTACACCAAACTTCTCTCTGTTTCAATTACAACTCGTTATTTAAATAACTACTGCAGCCATTGATAAGTAAATTTTTTGTAAATGTTTTGTTCAATATAAAGAAACGATTGCATACAACCATGTACTTTGCAATTAATGCGCAACGAATGACAAATACTTTGGCTTTTTCCCAGCTTGTCTGAGTTTATTTATTCCATTTGCATTCATTAACATTGGCACCACAAGAAGGTTAAATCAAAAGGTTAAATCAGGAACCTAGGGCATTGAGAATTTTCCTGACTTATTAACACTTCAAGATAACAGAGCAACATTCTAAAACAAAGCAGCTGCAGTGGGTTCCTAACGATAAAAAGTGATTTTTTCTAAAGGGTAGGATCATTTTGAAACCAAAGAAACAAAACAAGAAAAATAAACTTCCTGGTCAAGTAAAATTATAATCAGTGTTTACTTGTCTGCTAAAATTCATTACAATTTATCAGTATTCGTACATCACAGAAGGGAGCTATACTTCAGTTGTAAATTGAATAAAACCTTGAATGACAAAGTGGTATCAAAGCATAAATAAATGCAATTTATTCACTTTGAATATTCCTAACTGGAGGTAAACTATTCTTTCTTTAAATTCGTATCATCTACCTCGCGACAAGTTTTACCTTTAATCTAATGGCCGTTCATAAATGACAACAATTCTTCTGAATTCATCGCAAACTCGAAAAGTTTTAAAATCTCAGATTTGTTTTCCAGTTTATATACAAAAACAGATTTGGATTCAAGACTTGCCACATTCATTTCAAATCTCTGAAAACATCTGATTAAAAATACATAACGGGAATTTGAAGGGAGCCCCGTATATTTTATTGTGTTATTGTCAGCGGGGTTTGATGAATCCATATCAGTAAACAAAATGGGTCTCATGCGCCTTTGCGCGCATAAATTACAAATTGAAAAAAAACTTTCTTCGCCTTTATCGACCATCATCAGCGTGGCGGGGGCAATGGAACAAGCTGGCTGTGTGTAAGCGTTGACGTGAACAGCGCGCGAGAAAACTAAAGGCGACTTTATTCAAATTTGAGCAGGTTTCCATCTGACAAAGCACATGAGATGTAGCAGTTACCTAGAGGACAAATTTTAAATCTCGTAAATTTAAATAACCCTTACCGAATTTCATTTTATTTGGCTTTAAGATGTCGATTCGTACAACCTCAGAAGCTCAAATGCCTGAAAATTCGATTGCTAAAAATCTAACTAACAGAACTAATGTTAAACGATATATGAGACGAAACAAACCCTGTAAATTTTAGTAAAACATACCTCTATATCGCTATTTGTAAACTGGTAATTCTAGTCTGACTCTTTGCGTAGTTGAAGATTATTTGGGTGCCTTGTCTTCCAGTTATATTCGAAGAGAAAATAAAATGTAACGAAGCAATTATCAATGCTTTCACACTACAGACAAGTTACAATGTCTTCTGTCTTTCCTTGCCGAGTTTCCGATGTTTTATAGACAAATAAATCCGTAATTAAACAGATAAATGAATACTTCTCTGTCCCCCTATGGGAGAAATATGTAATTTAAATCTCGTTATTGATAATGGACATATTTTATCCGCCTACATGTCGCGTATGTAGCGCATGAAAATAATCATTTGCTCGCTCCTAACTACAGCTTCTTTCTAAATCAGTTAATAAGGACGCAAAGAATTTTTTCGGTCCATTTCCTTACTTGAAGCAAGTAAACCAGGTGGCTCTTAACTCGGTACTTCTAGAAAAAGGAAATGCGAAATCAAACAACAAGATCTACTTACATAAAAAAACATTGACTTATTTGTACGTAATATCCAAAACACTGCGTTTTTCGCACGATACACGTCAGTTAATGTGCTACTCAACAGACAAAGATTCTCTAGGAATACATGCTAGATATCATTGCGTCAACCCTTGTGGAGTAGATTTACTATGAAGAATTGCAAAACTAAATAGTGTAATTATACGTACATGTCTTTACATCGTGTGAATGATCTACATATGAAACGTTCACCGATCTACAATCACTTACTTACTCAATGATTAATAGAAAGATGGCTTTTAGAAAGTTGTGAGATTAGATAGAAATACCCTTTTTCGTAAATTGCCGACGTAATTCCTAACTTAATAACCTCACGTTCATCCTGCAAATTTGTCAATTAATTTTTCTGGAAGAAATTGGAACGAAAACGAAGGTTTTACGGCCAGTTTTGGTATACAAGCAGTTAAAAACATTTTCCCTGTTTCTCCAAGTGCTATTCTGCGATACTCAGCTGCTCAGTAGACCGTCGCGTGAAGAGATGTTTTCAAACGGGCCAAAAATGAAATAATACTAAAAGTTATTAACTTGAAATTTTTCTTCAAATATATTAGCTACAATCCTCGACAAAAGTCTTGGCACACCTTGCAATTTCTGTCAGGGGATTTATCACTTTGTCCCCTTCCCCCCGATTCAATGTTGTTTATCACGATGAAGGTTTCATTGCTCGTTTACAACATTGCTGGGGGGGAAGGGGGGTTGCCTTTTCTAGTGATGCCATTAGGTATTGTCCCCCAAATACCTCGTTAGCGTATTTTCGTGCCATCTGATCCAGGTGTGCCAAGGACTTTTGTCGAGGATTGTATTTTCGTGACCAGAAGAGACTATGATATGTTCAGTGGGAATATCCGAAAATGGGCTCACTGTTTTGTTTGATTTTGTGATGGCATTGACTTCGGCGGCACAACTAATGTTTTAGGTTCTTCCATTTTTTTGTTCATTATGATTTTGAATTTTTTGAGAAAGCATGTCAAGGCGCATTGATGCTGTCTTAGCTTCCAAACTGAAGGTCGATCAAAATCCTAAATGAGAAAGGCATTATTCTTCCAGTTGTAAGTTTGTTTTTGACCGTGCCATAACCCCGATCGCACATAAAAAAAGGAGAGTGAATTCCTAGCAAAGAGATGTCATTTATTTTAACAATAACAACAGGTAATACTTGTTAAGAAACTTGAATTAGGTTTACAACCGAACCGGAAGTGTCCTTGCATTGTGACATTTCTCGCAAGCTTTCGGGCCATTTCTCGCAAGCTTTCGTGTCATTTCGTGTTCAATTTCGAGCTACCTGCCACGTTAAACTAACTCAAATTAATTTACATGTTATTTAGAAAACTATCGATACTTCAGAATGCTAAATTACCCTATATTTAATAGCTTTTCAACAGTACTCATCGGCAAGTGAGAGAAAGATTCATTGTGAATCTTTTACTTTTCCAATTATTTGCCGAGTACTGTTGAAACACCTCTAAAACCTTTACAATTTGGCTTAAAAACACTTTATAACATTAAAGATCACTGTTTCAAACCAATATGTACAGTTTTCTAGGAAACATGATTGAGAATACGACCAAACAGTCATTTTTAACGGCCGAGTACCGTACATGAGTAGTGTTGACGCAAAAAGTACTATTAACTTCCGGTTGTACGGAAAATTAATCGTTGTTCAAAACGAATTTTGCGAAGCAGAGTCCACGTGTAATATATGTTGCGAGAAAAAGAAGCCTTAGACTTTCGGTTTCTAAAGAAACAGCTAAAGAAAACAACGCCATTGTAGGTTTACAGTCGCTTTCAAGTTTTCGCGGCAAAACGCAGCGCCCTTTATATATATTCCTTCTTTATGCCCGATGCCTCAAATTTTAAGGAAGTAGGTTTCATCTCAATTTACTGGCTCAGATAAACACAATTTATGTTTACGCCACTGAAAAAGAAATAAGACGCAGTCTAGGCTTTTCCTACTTAAATGTTTTAATGTAATTGCCTTGGTGACGATCCACCACCCCTCCCCTCCCCACACGATGCCCTCATACCAACCCTGTAGCTCCCCCCCCCCCATTACCAACATCACCCCCAATTATTCTAAAGCTTAAACTAACTATACCAACTATTACAATCATTAAATCAGTAACATTCCCTTCTATTAATAAGTTAGAGAATCAAAAGTTCGTCTGTATAGCAGTTTCCGCCAAAATACAATCCTCGACAAAAGTCTTGGCACACCTTGCAATTTCTGTCAGGGGATTTATCACTTTGTCCCCTTCCCCCCGATTCAATGTTGTTTATCACGATGAAGGTTTCATTGCTCGTTTACAACATTGCTGGGGGGGAAGGGGGGTTGCCTTTTCTAGTGATGCCATTAGGTATTGTCCCCCAAATACCTCGTTAGCGTATTTTCGTGCCATCTGATCCAGGTGTGCCAAGGACTTTTGTCGAGGATTGTACATCTAATAGAATTGACTGTTAGATATATGCTATGTCTTGCCTTAGTTTTTCTAACAAAGACAAACCGAAAACCTGATACAGCATCATTCGTGAAATTAACTGGCAAACCATTGAAAATCACACACATAGTGAAAAAAAGATGTCAATGATTGCTTTTAAGCTGTCATTACACTACAAGCCAAGCATCACGACATGACAATGATCATCATATTACATTGAAATTAGATATATATTTCAATTTTACTCATGAAAGGAAAAACCAAATACTATAGGTTGCAGAATAATTGAAATAACGATGCTGTTTTGAGAGACTGTTCCCTGAATAAAGCAAGGGCTTTTGTCTTCATTTGTTAAAATAAAACATTGAACAAAGAGATTAATGAAATTTTGCAGTGAGGACAAGCAAGGAATGACTGCATAAATTATACGGCCTCTGAGACACAAGCGCGAGACAAACTATTCTAAGAATATAACAATCTTTGGTCATACTGTCACGTCAGATTTGTTTCCGTTTCGGGTTCCACTACTTGCTTTTTATAAATGTCATTAGATAAGGAAAAACGATTTCTGTAAAATTTTATAAACTCAGCCATCATAATAAATTTCGCGGTCTCGCCAGCCGAGCAGTACCTGACCTAGATTTACAAATTTTACATTTTTCGGCGACATAATAATTAGTGACATATACTGAAAAGGCAAATATATCGCTTTCCTTTTTAAAAAATCTGTTCTCATGAGAGCCACAGAGTTACTTAGAATATTAGCGCTCGGTTCCGCACATGTCTTAGCTATTAACCTAATGTATTTCAGTTGAAAGCGCAATGAGCTTCTGGCCTGTAATGTTCTTTCAATGTTTTAGTATAATTAACGAATTTCGCGCGGAGCAATTATACCGCTTGCATAATTAATAACTGTGCAGTGATGACTACCGCTGGCAAATAGCAAACTAAGACGAAACTTCAATAGTCAAGCCAAATCTCCTTAGAAAATAAATGATTATAAATCTGAGTTGGCGGCATCTTTGTGAGCCGGTGTTTGTGGAAGGAAAATGTATATTTTCTACAGAATTTAAGACAAGTGAGGTTTCGTGCGATTTCTGTATCAGATAACTCTGCTGGCTCTGTTGTTGCTTAATGAAGCCATCAAAGTTCATTAAGAGTAGTTGACCATGGGATAAATTGTTCTGATGGGACTTCCAGTTGGTCTTACCAGCGGAATTGTCATTATTACTCTAACAAAGTGCAGCAGGGGTAAAGGTGGTATAACTCAAGCTAGAACTCAAAGCGTCATGACGAAACTGATCCTTCAGAAATAAATTACCATACTGGGTACATTCAAAAACAAATATATAACACAACTCAGTTTTAAAAATGGAAAACAAACGTTATCGAGAAATAAAATTTTGTATATCTTGTTAAAAAATGTTTTCGGTAATATTGTGCAAAAACTGTAAATTGAAATAAAGTACTGTTTCAGTTTTCCTATTTCGCAACATATTTTGAGTTCACATATTTGTGCTGTTTGTTTTAAGGTTGCTAAAAAATGAAGTCTTAAGTAACAAGTAAAACTCACTTTTGGCTGCTTGTAGGGTATTCTAGAAAGCGTCTTAAGTAATTTCATGGCTGATTAAAAACAAACCTTTCGTTTGTTTTCACAGCGACACATCACGTTAAGAACCTCCTTGCTAGAATGAACTCAAAACCGCCGACGGTGAAAAACCGTAGGTGATATCTGTTCTGCCGGCTAATCTCCGTGTGTTCTGATTAATTGACTGATTTCCAAGTCTAACGCCTGTTGCTAATGCGAAGTTGAGGCACAAAAGACAAATGAACCTGCCAGATGGAAAAATCAATTGAATCCAGTGTCATTGATTCCGTGAATGTTGAATGGATTCATAGAGCTTTTTCTCGTAAAATCACCTCCTAGTGTAGTAATACTTCAAGTCGTGGCAATATAATATCTAATAAGTGTATTGGGCAATCCAAGGGGTTTTTACATCAAAAATCAATTAATTGCCTACATGATGAATTTCGAGGTGTAACTCAAAGTCATACATATACAGCGATAGAAAGAATTCCGCTATAGATCTGTTTACTATTTACGCGGGTCCGCAAAGAGGCGCGGTGTACGCTCGCCTCCGGATCGAGGGGTCTGGGTTCCAGCCCTGGCCACGGGGATATTGTGTTGTGTTGTGTTCTAGGGCAAGTCACTTCACTCTCACAGTGCCTCTCTCCACCCAGGTGTACAAATGGGTATCGGTGAATTTAATGCTGGAGTCACCTGACAATGGACTAGCATCTCATCCAGGGGGGGAGTGGAAATACTTCTAGTCGCTTCATGCTACAGAAACCGGGATAAGCTCTGGTTTCATTTAACATTTTTCCTAACTTAGGATTCCTGAAATTTGTCGGTCTGTCGAGAAAAGGTCATTGAAGCTGAGTATTTTTTATTCTCATTACCCTCCTGCTTAACCATGTATTGGTACTGTTTGGAGAAATTCGATCTCGATCTTTTCCGTGTTTTTCTAGATAAGAACACCAATAGACCTTTTTCGCTTGTACATTTTGTTTTCCCAATACAGATCATGTGACGATACTCAGGAGATTTGATCCTTTGTCTTGTTCATTAAAAAGAGAGCATGCAAGCATGAATATGTTTGCATGTACTCTTTTTAATGAGCAAGACAAAGGATCAAATCTCCTGAGTATCATCACATGATCTGTATTGGGAAAACAAAATGTACAAGCGAAAAAGGTCTATTGTTGTGAGCAGAAAGCAAACCTCGCGCTTCGCGCTTAATCACGGGAAATAACCAAAACAGTCATGAAAATAGAATACGACCACGCTCCACAGCGTGACAGAACACCAAAACATTTCAGACAAGCGATAACAAGACCCTTAGAGTGATCAATATATCATGTTATTGAAAATACTTAACTTTATTTTACCTATCGTAAAACTAAAACAAAACACCGCTTTGATATTCACAGAGATTTACATATCGCATTATTTTTTAAGAGTAAAAACTAATCTAGTAAGGCCAAAATTCCCAACAAATTTGGAAAACACAAGAAACCCTAGAAATCAAGTTTACCGATTGTAGCTTAAATCCTCGCGTAATTCAGGTTATTTATAATTTCAACATGATTATTTAAAATTTGGTCTTGTTGATTTAGAGATTTTTGTTGACATCTCGTAGACATGGTAACTGTATATCATATTGACGGATCTGAAGGTTAGCTTACTTCAGTAAGATTTCCAGTGAAGATATTATGAACTCAGTGGACATAGAATCCTTATGAAGATAAAAACAGTTTTGAACGGTCCATAGTTTGTTTACTTGACCACATCTACCGCAAACATGAAAATTTGTTTTTCATTAGTAAAGATCAAAGGCAACGACACACGAAACCATTTAAGAATATAACAAAAACAGAGGTGATAAATATTGTATTCCAACGCATTTTTTACACAACTTGACGTTTTGTTCACTGGTCTACATACACTGATTTTCAAAAGTGACCGTTACAATTTTTCGCAAACTATATATCGTAAATATTAGAGGTCTGGAACCTAGACTGAGATCGCAAGGTGTTCCTTTGTATAAAAGACAAATTTATTTCTAAGTCAGAGAAAAACTCATTAATCAGCTTCAAAACAGCAGTCGCATTCGTTTTTGATAACGGCTGTTAACTTGAACATTCGTAAATATAATTCTACAAAATCAATTCTATGACAGGATTTTTTTCCACGATGCAATGCAAACAGGAATTAATGAAAATAAGCCACATCAACCGAAGAAAAGCGGGAATGATCATAAGTATTTCATCTTCTCGCACAAGTAATTACGAATTGTAGTGGTTTGCAATTGAGCGCAGGCATATTTATCGTTTAATTAAAAAGATTTAACCCAAACTTTGAAAAAAAAACTCTTTTTATGTATTCCGTAAATAATAGCTCTTTAACTGGGCGTCTGATTCTTTATTTTCTTTGTTTTTTTATTGTTTTGTTTTTTTCTTTCTTTCCTTTATATGCTCATATTTTGTAAATGTGATACTCCATACAGAGTGAAATCGAGTGTGCATCAGCACAGAGTTGTCACGGATTTTATATCTTCGTTTGCATAAAGTCAAACTGAACTCATGGCTATCAAGGCGATAAAATCACCACACAAGCGGAAATTCAGAGGAAATATTGGTGACAACGCACAGAGCTCTCGATTTCCTTTTATATTAATCAGAGCAAACACATTATCGCTGTATTGGTGTACAAAAAGAACAGCTGGAACTCAAGCGAGGCTGCATGAGCTGGGACAACAAGCAGACTAAGTCAAAATCACGCTAGTTTCACTTTGAGAATCCATTTTAAGAATCTCTTTTGTGTCGGTTCTGATGTTGTTAATACGTACTGATATGTGGTAAGTTAATATTGCCGGGAGAGTCCGTCATAGTAATGATTTGAGCTGTGATTTTTCAGTCATTTCATTCTTCAATGCTCCATGTAATAGTCTTCGTTCGAATCGTTTGAATCGCAACGTAGCTTACTCATTCAAAATCAAACATTGAACAAGGAGTTCCAAAAAATGACAAATTTTAAATTTCCGTTGTTAGAGTAAATTGTTAAGTGTTTAGCAGTCCTCGATAGACATGGATCTGGCGCGACTTTTTCTAATCATGGCTGAAGATTTGATAGCGAAGATCTCGTTCTGCTCGACTTACCTCGAACGCACAATGTTAGGAAAATGTCCCTGAAGAATTCAGTGTTGTCGGTAGAAACGTTTACCTTATCGTTATTTGCAGAGAACAAAGTGAAGCATGCTGAATCTTATCCTAAAAGAACATTTAATTTCCGCAAGGCATACTTCAGCAATGGATTAAGCAAAACCTTTCTTTTAAAAATTAATAGTGTATACCTGTGTTCCTTTGATGAATTTTGCGTGGGTTCCATTTTCCAGATTTTTTCCCGTAATTAAGAGAGTGCACTAAGCGTGTGAAAATTTATCTTTGGAAAGAACGGTGGAAATCATTACAAAGGCTTGTAGCTTATATCTCTTAAAATGTTTCGCGGGAATTTTAATAACTGTTGGGAACTTTTGGCGAATTCTGACTCTTTTAAACATAAAAGATGTTAGATCATAATAAAAGTCCTTGATTGCATTTATCATTTATGAAGACTTTTCTTGTCATTATTCGTTTTTCTTTCATAGAAAACCATTAATTTCTGAAAGGGCCATAGAAATTAGCACTAGGTAAAACAAAGGCTGTAAAGGCTATCTTTGACCTCACCACTCATTCACTCTCAGGCGTGTAGGGCGAATCATCTTTTGCTAGTTCAAAGGCGAAAACGACACCTTCAAACTGATGCTGTTTTTGACGCCTATATTGCGGGTGACAGTAAAAAAAAACATCTGTCGTTTGAATTATTAATTAAAACTTCCGATAACAACACTGCAAGCTTCTCCGAATAATTCTCTGCAAGGGAACTAGATCTTATCGAACTTCAGCAATAATCAAAATTAAAGTTTGTGAAAAACAAACCTGGGCCCAGATCCTATCAACGACTGAAGTGAATTAATCTCTAAAGTTTCTGCGGGAACTGGCTTCTTGTTTTTCGGAATATCTGGATATCTGAAACAGAAGAATATTCGAGGTATTAATGACAAAACTGCACACAAACATTAATCTTCTCCGTACCTAATATAGCCCCCTACCTGCTTCAAGCAGGGCTTCTTTCTATAATAACTTCTGTTTGTAGGAAATCATCCGCTGCTTCGCTAGCTAAGGAGGGGCAGAGTTAAGAGCCACTCAATGCGAGTCTTTTTTGACGAGACTTATTTGACGTAAAAATCGGTAGAACAGACCATACTAATTGTTATTTACTTGATGTTCTTAGCAGGCAAATGAAATCGGGAAAAAAGGACAAAACGCTATAAGCAGTATTTACACGTCATGGCCATTATTAAATTTGTCAACCAATAAACTGAAAGATTTGCCGCGAACAATACTTCATCACGGCTTCGACATTCGCACGTCCGGCCGACAAGAAAAGACTACTACTGTAGATGCGATTTTCATTACAAAGAGAAATCGTTGGAAACAAAAATATCTCGCTGCCATCAGTAAACGATAAAGTTGTCATAGGCGGGGTAAATTACCCAGTGATGATGTCCTTTTTATCATTATGACCGATATTAACGACCAGGCACGTAACATGGTTGAGAATGAATAATTGGAATTCATTTGGTTGTATTGAAAAGAAAAATAGCCGTGCAAATAATGACGAAACTAACTGTCATTAGAACTCAGCGATTGAAATTAGAAGTGTAAACAAATGCAAGCAATGAAAATTACAAAGCTGAAAATGCGTTATCTTGTATAACTCACTGAAAACTATCACTGGGGCAAGATTTTCAACGTAATAATATCTGGATAGAAAATAATTATAACTTACGAAGAAAATAATGAATTTATTGGGGTGAGATAACCTATAAAACTCCCTGGTGATCTTTATATATATATATTTTGACAGCCACTTTTCAGTGTGTACAAAGAAAACAACGGCCACACATTGGAAATTAGAACTATGGATAGCATTGACAGAAATTTCAGTCTATTTAGTCTTTCAGCTCTCTGAACGGATCTCCCAGCTTAAATTTTCTTCAATGTCGGTGTATGAGAGTTTGGTGTTTCATCAGTAATACACATAACTGCTTGTTGATTATGCTTTTTACTGTTTGACAACTGAAGAATTGCCTTTTTGACAAACATTAAAGTACAGGACAATTTTGAACACGAACAAGCGGTTTTTTTTCCCAATTAATATCCAGTGTTCTTCTTGGAAATAGTATGCCACAGCGTCTTAATTCAAATTGTCCAAATTAAATGTGTGTTTGCTCTTAACACTTGCCATAATTAATTTTCATAATTTTCGAGAACTTTTCAAGTCTTTTTTTTTCTTATCACAGCCGAGCGGAAACCGAATTAGGAAAATACCTGATTGTTCCGTAGATATAGTTTCATTTCTGCAAGCTAAATATTATTGACTTAAGTTTATTTTCATTTAGCACATATAATGAATAATTTTTTTAGCTTAAAAGGAGTCGTGTAGTTTCGTGTAAACAAAGCACAATACGTCGAAACATTTATTAATACTCGGAGTTTGTGCGACACATTTAGCCTTATCTACAAGGCAAAGGATATAACAAAGCTCCAACTTCACTTCTTATTAACTCAGTTTAAGCAAGTACCCTATTTTCTACGTTTGTCAGTCCTTATTGCGCAACCGTGACAATGCGTATCGATAGCACGTACCCAGGATATTGATGATATGAATTGAAATTAAATGCAATGATGAAAGTATCCTTCTCTTTAAAGACAGAAAAAATAAACTGTCCGGACAATCGGTATAGGTTTTTAAATGGAGAGCTTAATTTAACATCCCAGGTCTCGTGTCGGGTATTTTAATGCTGTTTTGAAGTCATCGATTAATTTGTTGCCAATATAATGTATGAAGCACATTTATACTCACTTACTATTTTCATCTCAAGATGATTAACAGAACATGAGCGATCAGTGGGCACGAAACGACTCGAGCTTACCTTGTTTTGGCTACCAGAGAAAAACCACAAGGGAATAAAATCTATAGAGAAAGACCTGAACAAACATAACCGTCTTTGGTCGCAGGAAGCATTATTTACCTTCCTTCAAAACCCTAACTCGATCAACTTGCACTGAGGAATTATTAATTAAAGATCCATCAATCACTTTAGCGTTTGACCAATCACATTGGTGATAGTTCCGCAAAAAAACTCAAGCTCATTCAATAAATTTAAAGCTTGATGCTAAAAACCATTCAAATGCAAAAACCAATTATAAGTTCCTGTTCGCGCGAATATTTACAAGTCAACCTGGAATATTTTTCCGCGGTGCAGAGGGTTCTCGACCGATGTGAAATTCTGTTGAAATTTAAAGTATTGTCAGTAGCTTTCAACTCAAACCGTTCGATTTTTGCTTTATTTTCACACACGTTTCAACAACGTTTACTTTTACTAGCTGAAAATCAAGTCTTTCGGCAAAACGTAATTACGAAGGTTGCCGTTTAAGTTACAAGTATCACCTCTCTTAATTAAGAAGCACTTTATACAATGGAAGTTCATTTTCAAAGGTTCTCAAAAGGCCAACCGGTTGCCATTTAAAGTAACCTGAAACTTTTCACTTCCAAATAACTGCGCAGTTGACTTGATAGTCCGATTTTAGTGGATATTCTTTCTACCAATCATAGAGGCAAAAAGACGGCTGAGAACACAGAAAAATGTTCATTAAGATTTTTGTGAATTCAGCTTTTCACTTAACAAATTATAAAACCTTTTAGGATGGTAGAGTTGGTCTTTGTAAGGCAGAGTACTATTTATCCTTTGAAAAAAATCCGCAAATTCCGTGCGTGTTTAACACCCGTTGGTCAAATGCTCTACCTTTTTTCAAATAGCATGTTACTTGAAAAAAGTTCCTTACTACCGAACAAATTCCGTACAACGACATCAGGCTAAGAAACAGAGTCAAGAGCCGACGACAATTTAGGGAGGAGAATGGCACGAAAATTTCATGTTGTAACTTCACCGCCTATCATGATAACTGAGCGCGCTTAAACAAGCTGAGAGCATCATCTGCCTTGCACGAGGTAAAACGTTTCAGCCTTCACTTTTATCAACATTTTTGAAGCATCTTCAAATTTAATTGAAGCGCGTAAGAGGTTTCCTTACCACAGCCCAACCCAAAAATTATAATAAACTATAGAAGTTGATCATAATCTTGCTATTTTCAGTTAGACCCTGTCCATGTTCGAACATCAGTCCTTTGGAACATATTTGTAACATACCACTGTACCTTTCACACCCTTGAACTGAAATAAAGAGCTGTGTTCTCTTTGGTACTACACGTGAGAACTACAACGCTAATGTTTGGATTCTGACTAAAAACTATTTACTTAAGTTATGCTGCCGCCTTTGATGTCGCTTTCATTTGCACGCGTCAATTATTAGAGCTTTATCATCTGAGGGTACTGAACGAAGGTGTTATAAAACCGAAAAATACAAAGGCTTTAACGAGCGTGCCTTATCGAGTACATTGATGTGTGTTGAGTAATTGCATTCATTTCGCGCCGCCCGTAATCGTTGTGTTCCCAGATAGAAAGTTATCCTCGACCCTAGGAAGGGATTTAAAATTACGAAAGAATATTGAGTACTTAACACTCGACACGATTGGACCATCGTTCCAGTACTCATTCAAAGTTCCACTGACCAAAGTAGAAATCCGAGGCAAAAAACGACATAGAAAGTCAACCAAACGTTAAAACAAAAGAACACCAAGCCGTGTTGAAGAAAGGCATACATAGGTTTCATTATTCGCGGAATCATAACGGCTAGTTCATTAATCTACAGTGAACAAGTTGACGCTACGATTGGATTAAATTCGTTGGTAACTCTGTCTTAATTTAGGATGCACACCGATATAAACTGAAAAATTCCTCTGGGTTTTAGCTATGTACAATGTACTGAGATATTTGATCCCAAACATTCGGAATAAGTCTCATTTCTATTGAAGTCTCACCGATCGAAGGTTACTCGCCTTTTGACCTCAAGAAAAGATGACTATATAAATAACATAGCTTTTGACTCAGGAGCATCGATAAAGTGAAAAGCGTTGTCAGGTTATACCCGCAATGCTTTGTGGTTAAAGGGTAAAGCGCGAAATTCTTTGTGATTACCAGGTTACCACGGTAACACTCGCAAAGTAAACATGTTTAGATTTTACCTCTCGATATACGAAAGAAATTTGCTTTCTAAGTGGGCTTCAAGCCTTATCTTTGTCCTTTTTTGGTATATCAAGAAAGGTTGTAGAATACACTGAAATTGTCTTTAGACAGGAGCCAATGGGCTCCTGCTTTAGAACAATTCTACGATCGCGGACTGGAAAAACACGCACAGTTCTGAATGAAGCCCGACTTCCGTCGTTTTCAATACAGAAAAGAAAAGAAAGTTGGAAAAAAAAACTTTTTTCACGCGTATGTTCTGACTCTTAAAAAGACATGGTTTTGTTGTAGCTGTTAAGACTTGCGTCTTGCAAGTCTTAACAGCTACAACAAAACCATTATGAGTGCTCAGCGCACGGTCCAATGCTTGGAAAATATTGGACTGGTAAAAAGAAGCAATCAGATTGGTTGATTTCACTTGATTGACTTCCTAACTGACTTAGTTGTGAGATGGTGTGCACAATTCGCTGGCACTGTGCTAATGACATATTTCCGTGCTACTGCGTATCCTAAATAATATTTGCAAAACCCACAATCATTTAATTGGCTTCTACGGAAGGGCGAACGGTTTTGATGTCAGCCAAGGATGTCAGCTGCACTAAAATATAAAACGGACGCCAACGATATTTCACGTCCGATCCCTGGCGCACGTAAAATATATGCGTCAGTCGAAAACTAATAAGCGTCCGTTTCAGCTGGTGTTCGTACTTAGGACACGGATCTATTCTTGGGACAACGTAATTACAATGTAGTGTGCGCTTTCTAGGACATTGATGCTACACGTTCCACGAACAGCTTTGTCTCGCGCCAATTGCGTTTGGCGCCAAATGCTGTTTCTGAAATAAAAAGTTGAACGGGGTTCAACTTTTGTCAAAGACCAAAGCCGTTTAAAAGTGTTCTCTGTTTTATTAAATATAAAAAGGTACTAAATTCATGTCCATTTGGTGAGCTTAAAACGAAAACAAATAAGAATTTCATCTTCAGCTACCAAGGTTAATTTATACTGTCGCGTTATTTTACATATGCTA
>OZ026599.1:37264936-37272436 GCA_964020085.1 Micromussa lordhowensis | reverse complement strand
TATATATTACAGTCACATAATAGAGCAATTTCGATATATTAAAATTCAGCCTAAGACAATAGACCTCAGCACAAGGCTCTGGGGAATTGTTTGTGCGGTTTATTCTCCGGAGCCTCGTAACGAGGTCTATTGTTTTAGGCTCAATTTCAATATATCGAAATTGGCCTATTATGAGAATATATGTACACCCGTCTGCACCGTTTTTGGCAGCCATCTTGGCTGGAAAAACAAACTACTTGATCCCGATCTGTTCAAAAGGGGGTTCAGTCTTTTTAAAACTCACGAGGTTAAAATTTGCCTCCGCTTCAGGCTATTGCTAACCTTAGGTTAAACAGCGCGTTATACTCGCTAACGACATTAGCCTTAGGCTAAAAAATGAAGGAAAATTGAAACAAAGTTGAAGATAATGTTTTTCAGTGTACAGAGTAGGCAAAAAAATTGCGAAATTTCCGTCTCACACGAAACTCCGTCGATGACTAAACAGACGACAAAGAACTTCGCGTTAGACACAGGTTTCGTTTTGGTTGGAAATACTATTGGTTCACCTGTTATGGAGTATCAAACATTTCCTACCACTTTTCTTGGTAAAAAAATGGCACTTTTCATGTACTAAAGTCATCCTTCAGTTCTCGTCCAGTACGTGGCGATTTGGCTTTCAGTGTTCATAACCAACAAAGAGTACGACGAAGTGCTAACCGAGAGTAACGTACTTAGCCCATGATTGACTATAACCGATCCACAAACACTGCTTTGAACAATGCTGTTTTACCCTCAGGTTAACAAACCTACGATTAAGAAATTTCACCTCCGGCAAATCCGGGCCCTCAACTAATATGGGAGTCCATTGTCAAATTGCCACCTGAATTATATGAGCTTGTTCAATTTCATAGTCAATTGAAATGACTTGACAGAAGAACCGGTCAGATCTTTGACAAAATTCGGATATATTGATCGCTTGACACCTAGCGACATTGCTAAACAACAGATAGTTCAAAAATTTGTTCGTGCTTTTTTCTGTACGTTTCGAAAATTTAGTAAAATCGTTTCAAACACCACAACAAGTATACTTGTAATTATTAGCAACATAAAACAAATATCTCTTTTCTGCTTAAACCGTTTGACTTTTTTTAATATTTGGTGCTTCTTAACTCGCTGACACGCATCAGTACTATATAACCTATCCACTGACGTAAACGGCTCACGAATTTACTTTAAAGAGTCGTTAAACTATCACAACTTTTCGTTCCCGAAACGACCCTTTCCTTTGTCTCTACGGTGTCCGACAATTAAAATTGTGTATGGTCTGTAAGAAAGGTTTTTTAAAGTCTCAAAATTTGAACTTCCATTGTTTCAAATGCCTTGTATCCTTTAACATCAGCAGGGGCAACAAAACGGATGGCCTATCTTGCTCCTGATAAAGTGAAACCAGCTGCACAAGGCCGCGGAGAATTCCTGCACGTCGCGTCCGTACAAACAAGTACATACCCAGTGGTAAGGAGCTCAGGATTACGATGATGTAAAATATATAGCCGTACGGGCAAGCGGCTTCCTTGTGCAAAGGTCCCGGATGATCCAGGCAACATGAACGGTGAAGTCGATTTTATTTACTAGTTTATGTGTGACAATTGCTGTTCAATGTTTTTTATTTCAGTTTTCCCTTATGGTAATGAACGCCGTTTACTTAAAATCAACATTGAAAGATGTAGCTGAAACTTAAAACTCTGCCTATCCTTAAATTCGGGATTTTGTTTGATCGGCTTTCAAACATCTGGACGAAAATTGTTTGTTTCCATTTGTTTGTTTGTTTGTTTTATTTTTTCCGTTTATAAAAATATTTACAAAATATCAATCTATAAGAGACAAGGAAGAACAGGGAAGGCAATAAGGCTTATGTAAAGTACATGTTCTCCATTGTTTTTTGTCTTTTTAGTAAAAGGATTACAAAAACGTCACCAAGATACGAATATATTAAAGTCGACCACCCAATGCATAATATTTTCAGAAACTTAATATTAACGTCCAGTGTTGAAGCTCGCTCTAGACTAAGACTGAATACCTCACTTTTCATGATATGGAATTTCAGAACGCCCATGCGATTGTGACCTAATTAAGAATGGCCATTGTGGCCTCAGGAGTATTGGAATATTCAAGATGTTACGTTTTGCAGAGTTTAGTTTTTAGAATCAAAGTGTAGTGCGGAACACAGCCTGAAATAACGAGTTTTTAGCTTAGTCTCAGCTTGATTATGTTCGTAGCATATTTGTCAATCTCGACCTCGAATAAAAAATTTATTTAAAAAATTGATTAAGCACTCTAAGCAATATGTTCGAGCTACTGTATATACTATAGGGCCCCAGAGAGGTAAAGCCGTCATAATCCCTAAGCCAAACGTCAGCTTTTAGTCAAATCGCTTTCACCTAGAAACCTCAAAAGGCAGAAGGGCTCCGCTCCCTTGCCAGAATGAATGAACAACAGTTATTAGCTTACTGTAAACAGTAAGCTATGTGGACACCTATATACACTACATGTAATAATAAAAATCTTATTCATCAAAAACATACGGTACATAGTTAGGAAAGGTGGTTCAACCCTATAGCATCCGTTGCCGAAAGTTCCGTGAGGTATTGGAATAAAAACAGCATTGATAAACAGAAGAGACCAGAATTATTTACAGACATAGCAGAACAGACAGAACTTCGCCGGAACTCACGTAAAACCGCGCCGCGAAAGAATTCGAAGTGTTTTCAGAGGGTTGCGTACTACAGTGGTGCTGTTAAAGAAATATTAACGGCCCTAGTCATATACGATATGGATAAGAATGTTAGTAAACTAAACACGAGCTAACTACATCTCATTTTGAAGAGTTTCTTGGGTCTGGGTTAGTTAAGTTGACTGTATAACACACATGAGACAAGCGTGGGAAGCCGGGTAGTGTTGTAGGATCGGCGGATGTCGACTCCGCATTATCGTTATCTTTTTTTTTTTTAAATAAGCAAAATATAGAGAAGTTCCAAAGCTGCCCACTATTTCGGAAACAAATTTATCGACTAAATTTCTCAAGCTTTTCCGTTTCTTCCTCGATTTTGGCCTTCCGTTTTTCATTTTTTTAAGAGTAGCCTTTTGCCTCTAATGTTTCTCCTTCTTTGTCGTCTATCTATCAATTTATTTAAGGTTTACTTTTTAATAGATCACGGTCTTAGGACATTACAACATCCGATGTTTACGTATACCGCGAAAATCGCGCGTCTTTCCCGCGTCCCTCGGGACTCGAATTGCTGTCAACTGGTCATCTCCAGACAGTACGAGACAACTGCGCCCCTGCTGTCTTCCTTTGTTGATATCGCGGTTCAATTCTACTCTGTTACGGTAACCTGCTCAACATAAACAACTCCGAAAACTTTAGGCAACAATCAGTCGACACGCCTGATAATTTACACCGTAAGAATGATTTCATTATAGTGTTGTTGAGGTGATATTTCAACCTATCACTGATAACGCTGGTAAAATATTACAGTGTATCGATTCCTTAACAACTTGGTGAACATTTCATACTCGACATAAGTCAAGAAACTACTCGAAGAACGTCCGTACAACATGATATCAGTTATTAACAAGAGCATTCTTGGAATCTTAGAATTTCGTTTTTAATTCGAACATTTACATATGGAGCATGAGATAGCAAAATCAAATCGGATTTGCAAATCCCGAACTCAGAAACTGATAAACTTTTGTCGCACGGTCACGAATCAACTCGAGCAGCCAAGGTTGGTTCCACTAAGTAGGTACGAGACTTGTTAGTGTAATTACCAACAAGATAATTGTGCGCACAAAAACACAAAGCTCACGGAGCCAAATGTATATATTTGACTTCCTCAATTAAACAAGCTCAGACTGATACTGGTGAGGCCTACCTTTACGTCAAAGTTGCTCTCACTGTTGTCTATTTTTCTTTGTAGTTGATTTACACGTCTGACCACGTCTGACTCATTGCACTTTATCACAGCGCACTTTATCACCTCCTCGCTCAAACCCGTCGGAATACGTGTCTCGATTTAAGTGTCTGTTGTAATAAAACCGCTACGTCGCATAGCCTCGCCGCAGGCAAGTATGACTCTATTAGCTATCAACTTTATGCAAATCCAAAAACAATAGGCCTCACTAAATTGAGCTCTGTACGTCAATTACAGTATTGTGCATGTCACGCTATAACGAGTCCTGCAGATTTTCGCTCATTAATGGCCAAACTTAACTTGAAATAGTTGAAACTGATCGAAACTGAAATGGAAAGTATTCTCACTTTCCATACTGAAATCTCAAGTTTCTAGTGGAGAATATTTGAGGCATTTTAAAACCCAAGTTTTCATACAAATATTGGCCGCAGTTCGGATTTCCGTTGACCAGGCAGAAATCACGGTTTTATTATTATTGCAATCGATCCATTTCAACTGAATTTTTCTAGCATTTCTCAGTGTTTTGTGCATGCGAGCTGACCATCGTTTCATTTCCACACAAACGCTAGTTTGTGTGACAAGCTACTTAAAAACAGCTAAACTTTCAACGGCCCACCCAAAAGACAACACATTACAGTTATATTTTAGACAGAATACGTGGTTACCTTGTCTAATCGAAAAGCAATTCACACGTGATGGCACCGAAGTAGTGCAGCGGGCGACGAAGAAATGCTTTCCTCTATCTGAGATAATCCAGATTGATTTTCAGCCCACTATCAGTTTTCTGTTGATCTTTAACAGTTGCTCGAACAATATTTACTAAACGCGATTGTCATCACGTGTTAAATGCAATCCACAAAATTAGAACCACGCACCTGTAAACCACCTGGAAGCCAAGAATTTTGTCTGGGTAGGGTGGCTGGGGCCTACGTGTTAGCCAGCAAAGTGGTAAGCATCTATTCGGGATGTAGTGTTGACTGAGATGAATTTCACTTATGGGACGAGTCAGCCGAGCAGAAAAACGGAGGATCAAGATTGCAAAATGGTCTGTCCGCTGGATGGGTGAACTACATGTTATAAAATGTTTCGTGATCTTGTTTACGGTGCTTACAGGGAATCCATGATATATCGTTGAAAGCCTGAAAATTTTTGTGGTCATTTTCCCAGTAGTGTTATGACTGCATTCGCATCTATCATCATTTCGACTTACAGGGAATGTCTTGCGTGACGGAAATCCCACAATTAAAAAAAACTGTAGTTAACAATATTTAACAAATGTTTACATGATACCTGAAAAGTACGTTTTAGGTAGCCAGCTCTTAACTCCAGTGAGTAAAGCTAAGAATTTGCTCAAAAACGTTCGACGGGATTTTTCAACTACTGTCAGTTGTAAGGTATGATCACAACAGCTCTCCACTGACCACACAATTGTATTGTGCAATACAATTGTGCATATTGTGCAATTTTATTTTTTCTTACAAAGATTTTACACATAACCCAGTAACTTCAGGTTGTAGGGAAATTCAGTCTCAGGTGACAAGTAAATCTGATTGCAAATCAATATTTCACGTGTAAAGTTTTTAAATATTTCAAATATAAGACTAACTTACATAATCCCATTTTATATTTGATAGTAATCCTGTTTTCTCGGCACGTGCGAGCAGAAGTTAGAAAGAAAATTAAAAGTCAAGTTTAACGTCAGATCAGAAAAAATATTTTTCCTAAGAGTGATTTATCTGACAATCCTTCAATATGCCACTGAATGCTTTCCGCTGAAACTGTCATATTGTTTTGTTTTTGAGTTTTTTTAGTTTTTGTCGTATTTGCTCAGGCTAAATAAACAACGTAATACAATAACACACAAATGCTTCGATAGGCTCGGTATTGGACTGGAACTAGTTTGCAATGGAGGCTCATGCGGGGATCGGGTATAGGGGAATCCTTGTTTACAATATTTGCCTCATTAGCATAAGCAATTCAGTTTTTGATGGAGTTACAAATAAATCAGTTCTGAATATTGAAAGGTCATATTACGATTAACTCTGTCAGTGAATATGAGCCTGATGTATTGAATACTTTTTGTGCAACACGGGTTTAAAAACTCAAAATTTAACAAAGAATGTATGAGCTCATTAGCGCTTTTGCCACCCAGAAATTTTGCAGTTTTTGAAAGACAATTTCTTCTTGAATATTACACCCAATGAGCTAAACATTTCACCATGTACTAAGTTTCACTAGCTCTTTAGCTAGCTGAAGCCAATTCTTATCTAACATGTTTCCTTCTATACGCAAAGCCGTATGCCAATTAACAAAAATGTAAGCAATGACGTCAGCATGAATTCGCCTTTATCATTGAAAAGAGATCAAAGTCATTTGAAAAAGACCCTGTGCATAAGCCTCGGCTGCAAGCTAGTTCCAGTTCAATAGTGAGAATACGAAAATGGTCTATTCCACGTGAACAATGCCCTGCTCCAGTGACCAAGTATGGCCAATCAAAGTGTGTCTTTAAGGCGGGGGTCTACCTGAAAGCCGTATTTTGGCTTGGTATTATGTTCTTAATGCAAATATCTCGTTTACGTTTCAAGCAATCAAGAATCTGTTCACTCATTACACACATCTATGTTTTGCGCCGTTTTGTAAATTTTTTGGTGATTTTTAGGTTTATTTGGAGACAGATAGTTTTTCTCAAAGGATTAGTAAAATTTATGGAAATAGGAAATTTGGAAGATTTGGTGTTGTTTTAAAATTAGAGTTTGAAGTTAAAAATTGATAGATACACACCAAACAGTTGCCTAACAACCCGAGTGCCATTGTGGGGTCGGGCAACTGTCTGGTGGTGTTCCATAATCTTTTCTCCCCCTTTCAATCTCTCTTTAAACTTCCTCAAATTTCACTTTAATTCAGGTAAAACCCCACCTTAAGAAGAGAAAAAAGCAAACAAGCTGACACGCTTTACGATAATAGATATCGACTGACTACAGTGAATAATCTTGTTGATAACAAAATCATCGCTATAAATACACTCAAGAGAAAATATAAAAAGAAGAAATAGCTTGGAAAAAGAACTCGACACCTTAGATTCTCGCTTGAAGCGCGACGTTGCGCTTCTCCACGAAATACTGACATGAGAGACAGATTTTAAACAGTCTTCAACACCTAACATGTGAAAGCTACACAAACACTTCCTGAACTAAACTAAACGAAGGGCTAACGCTCGAAAAGTCAGCTTCCGAATCTCTTTTCGGTGGACAATTCACATTATCAACCCAGTTGATAAAATCAAATTATCTTGTAATACTCCCACCGACGCAGCACCACAGTTTCTTTAGAAACTTGCTCCCCTTAAAGGAGCTGTGTCACGGTTAAACGGTTTGAAAAATTTAGCCTAAATTTTTCAATTTTGTTGTTTGTAATCCGTGTCAATATTCTCCATCCTTGTTCCTTTATATTATCTCTTTAGTGTTTTCCTATCTTTTTAAAGCATTATTTTCAGGTTTTCTTCAATTTAAAGGTAATTTTGTCGATGGTAGAAATAACTCAAAATACCGTG
>OZ026599.1:37134936-37259936 GCA_964020085.1 Micromussa lordhowensis | reverse complement strand
TATGTCGATCGACACGTCGGCCGAGGCACCGAAGACATATCATGTAGCCTGCGTAGCAAGCGTTCCCGTACGAGCCGAGCGCGAAAGAGCTTTTTCGCATTCGGGCCGCCGAAAAATAGGGCGAAAGCAAAAATGTCGAAGGAGCGGGGTTCTTCCACATTTTTGCTCTCGCCTCACTTCTCGGGCGGCCGAATCGCCCTCGCCCCATTTTTCACGCGGCCCGAATGCGAAAAAGCTGTTTCGCTTAGTCCGATATCATTCGGGAACGCTTGCTACGCAGGCTACATATCACGCGAATATCAACCGATGTATCGACCGACATATCGGCGGACTCTCGACCGCGAGTCGGCCGATACTCGGTCAACATGTCGGCCGATATGCCGACCGATACTCGACCGACAGTTTCGGTAGGAGTATCGGTCGACGGATGCCATTTTAGTTCATTGAATAAATGTCTTATTAGCTTTTCTAGACCTCAGATTAATAACTCAAACAATACAGTCAGCAAGCTATTATACTGTTATATGGAAATGTAACGACTGGCGTGTTTAGAAGCCAGAAATTAGGAAAAGAAATACAATTAAGACGCCTTCCCTTGCGTCCTTTGTGTTTTAATTTGTTGCTGTGGAGTGTTAAGCCATTTTAAAAGCGATTTCACCGAGTCTTACGCTCAATATTTTCCTCACGATGTGCTTAGTTATTCTCATTGTGCATTTTCAGAACAATTTCTCAAATTAGAAAAGAATAAAGCTAGCTATTCCATAACTTAGGCTAGCGCATTTTTAAAATTCTGGCTTTTGTCTGTCGGCGTGCACGTGAGAAGATGATTTGCACAGCTTGTTCAGTGAGTGCTCACCCGGCAGAGGGGTTCAATCTTTGCAAACTGTGAGAGGCGGACTACGCCGAAACATTCCGTCGTCGCTTCTTCGTAGCTCGCTTTCAAACAAGAAAAAACCCTCTTACTTACTCAGTGAGTATTGGACGACAACTATAGCGTATATGAACGGTGTCCATGACGGCATCGCTACAGACACATGAACATTTCAGATATTTACCCAAGGACAATAATAACCAATTTGTTCAGATTTGTTCGACTTAAGAAATCGACAGTTCTGCCGGTTTAAGCGATAAGAGGAAGTTCGTCCTCAAAAATAATTCTGCGTTCAACATCGGACTTACCAGTATGAAGGTGATAAATTCTTGAGGAAATACAGTGAAATTCGCGACCAAGAATTGTGCGTTTGAGCATTTGCCATCTGCCAAGGTTGCTAACTGATTTGGCGCAAACGGAACCTGCGTAAGTCTCCTATTTCTTTTCCGCGCAGTAGGCGATGGCTGCCCGCCCACTACAGGTTGTAATTGAAAACGGTGATCTTCACCAGTCATCTCCCATGAGAAAATTGAATTATTTTTGCGGGCCAAAAAAATTGTGTGTTTTATGTTTTAACTTTTATATATAGTTTTTTTCCCATTTTTCTCACAGCCACCTCAATTTATGCCGACAGATAACCCGTATTTTGTAGTTTTTCCGAGCCAAGTGTTTCTACTCTCTTTATCTCTATATATAGCTCACACGTAGCTGGAGGGAGGTGAATAAGTTTGCGGATGGACAGTACCCCATTCACACCCCTCTTGATGTCCGGATCGCCTCGTTTCGGTGGAGGAGTCAGGGGCGAGACGGCAAGGAAATTTTCGTTCATAGTAAGTTCTGGTCAAACCGGTTATTTATTTGTCCCTAGCTTTCGGTTGATCAAACAGTCGCAGACATCTTTGGGTGTTTCGTCGCCGCGCGCAAACTCGTTCTATCTGACGCGAATGATCTACGTGAAGAACGCTAGGGTTTATCGGGATATGAGGGATGTCCTTGTAGAGAAGGAGCTTCTGTCACACTTGATGCTTTGAAGTTGGAATGAAAACAGGAATATTCAGTAATTCCAATGAAAGCACTTTGTCGGGTTGATTTTCTAGCAACTGTTTATCTTACAAAGTGTAGTGAATAATAAAGCCATCTATCATCGCTTTATCAAACAACATCCACGCGTAAAACACTGAGCAAACAAGATATTTTTGTAGATCATTGTTTAACTTCAAGTTTAACTGCTTTGAATGAACAAGTTTCTTTGCTGAAGTGTATACCGTAAGTCAGTATAAGGGTATCGTAGCTTCGCAATTCGCGATATCATGGCGGACGAACTTCAAAGAAAGATCCATATCAAATCGAGTTACCAATGAATTCTACCGCTGAGCTGTTTTGATAATATCGAATGTAGGTCGGCGCTCGTTAGTTGTTTTTATTATTATTCCGTTCCTTAAATCAAAGAACAACTTCAAACATAATTGCCCTTCATGTAGGATTTTACCTTCCGTACATTGTACGTACCTCTTTGCCCTTTTTCGAGAAAGCGAACCCACACATCAACTCACACGAAAGAAAGACCCATAAGTCCGATTAAGACCGATGCTCACTGTTCATTTTGTTTTAAATTGTTTTAGTGAATCATGAAGAAAAGACAACACAGGCTTCTAGAGATTAAACTAGTGAACCCTGAGAGTATTAGAAAGGTATAAAAAACGAACAAGGTTCTAGAACTGAGCAGTAAAGTTGATCAGGCTCTTATAAGATAGAGAAACGCGGTAAAGAACAAATCATCGTGTTACGAGTTAATCAAGGATCATCAAACTTCAATTGCGGCGCGCTTTTTATGAAGAAATACTAACATAAATCAGGCTACGTCTCTTAAACACTGATTGGAAACAATCGAAAGCAACTTACGTTTTCAACATTTGCTGTGGTTCGCGGTTGTTGATCTGTCAAGGACTAGCTAAAACGTTTCAAGCTGCATAATGTAAGTACACTAATTTCAGCTGCGTGTTTAGCATATTAAATGATCAATACAAAATGGCATCCCATTGACAGTTGAGCCCATCCAAAACAAACAAAAACAAAGAGAAAGCTTGATGTTCTCGACAATTCACAGTTACGAACGGACACTTTTGTAGAGTTGTCTGTAAATTACAAATCTGATCCAAACTTCACGATCAAGACAGCTGCCTGTTCGTCCACGTTTCTCTCATCGGCCCGAATCACAGTGTTTGTGCGGAAGTCTAATGGCAGATCTGTCCTCAAAAGTCGAATTTTATGATTAACAAAGTCAAACTAGGAGACAAAGGATTGTATTGACAGAATTTAATGGGTGTAACTGTACTAGAAAGCGTCCTGTTGAGTTTTTAATTATCTATACGTTTGTCTATGACTTTTTTCCGCGAAAAAAAGGAAGTGTTCTCTGCTGTTACAGTTTAGCTGTCCAGTGCTTGGTCTACGTAAAACGATTTCGGCTAAGAACAAGCCCTAGAGGTTCTTAATTTTCTTCAGAAATCGTGTTTCAATATGCTGAGTTCCTAAAACACGGACGGGAGGTCAGGCGAAGTAATAAAACAGCTCAATATTTTTCGTCTAGGAATATTAATCCTAAGTATAAAACGTTATCGGCTTAATTTTTTGAAAAAAGATCTGTCCGTATATCTGAAAATTGAATCAATTTATGATTAGGGATGGATGTTTTATCCATTTTATGTCGTTAATAAGAAATGTTTTATGAACAATCCAGAGCGAAACTATTGAATAGATTCAGAAGTAAAGCTTATCTAAGTAAGTACCGTTCTTACATCAGTTAAGTATCTCTGCGGTGCGGAAAAATAACCTATGTAATTCACCGACAATTATAAGTACATACATACCTACAACTTATTTTTATACGCGATGATAAATCAAAGCTTGGTGGTGCACAAAATGAATAAAAGAAAACGAATACAAACATTTAAACTTTTAAACTGGAAGATCTAATATATTGACAATAAATTTAAGGTAGATATAAGCCCGGATATGTAAGAAACATGATTGGAAAAATAAAGGAAAAACCAGAAGGTTCTTGTTAACAGAAGTTGCAGGTTTTTTTTGTTGCAGAGTAAAAAGACATTTTTAATATAAAAGATAACTGAAGATATTTGCCTTCAATGTTTCTGGCTCGGTAATCAGAAGACGTTTAACTGCCGCATTTGCCGCATTAACCCCGCATTCTCGCATACTCAGAGAAACATTGCGCGATGCGTAAAGTTTTCCAAGTGATCATTGATAAAACGCTTGAAGTAATCGAAAAGATAGAACGGATGTGATTCACAAACCTTAACCGACACAAATGAAACATTATTATGTATAAAAGCTAGGCCGGCAGCACAGTATGGATCACGTTTTAAAAGTTGTTCGCGGCAAGAGTTCATGAAAGCGAAAACTAAGGACAGTTGATTACAAAATAAACTTAGCTGACTAGCAAGTTGAGATTTTAGTCATTACACGTAAAATGAGAGAAGTACATGAAGTCTGGCTGGTACCGATCTCTTGGCAAAGTTGTTCGGTTGTGTCACTAACAAGTAACAGTTGAACTGTATTTTTTATCCTGAAACAGTTAAACATCTTATAAAAGCTAATTTGTGGCAATCGGGGTCAGAGCAATGCGTGAATCAATAAGACTTTAAAATAGAAACCAATAGTCAATAGTCGGGACATCTTGGCTATATCGTAGCATTGATAAATTACTCTTTTTCCTTAAACGAGTTTTCTTTGCGTGCATGTCATCCTTGATTGATAACTTTCCGTTGATAACAAGAGGCGTTGGTATTTTTAATAGGAAGTTCCTTTGTAATTCACGCATAAATGTCCCGGAAATTTGAAATTGACTACCACGCATTTTAAGTACCAAAATTTTATTTTCGCTGCTTTTTCGTTCAGATATTAATCTTTAAAGGGCCTGGGGGGACTCCCATTTAAAAAGGACGAGGGGGGAGGGGGGGTGATCGCCGGGAATTTTGAAAACAACACCTAAGAGGTAACAAGATCGTATTTTGTGGGCGTGACTTGAAATTATTTTCTCCCCTAAGTGCAGCAATTCTTACATAACACATTATATCTTGTCATATTTTTTCAGCACAATACCCTAAAAGGTATTGCAAAAGCTCTAGCTGTGGACCTTTTGAGGTAGGACGGGCACCCCCCGTCCTCTTTATATCTGTGTGTTTTTGCGATTTCAGAATCTTTCGCCATTAATTTTGGAATTTTTATAAAAAATATAAAAACGTTATTTGCCAGCTTTTAGCGGTCCGTATCTAGAAAAAGTTCGCCCTCGGGCTTAACTTAAGATCTCGGCAAAGTTTTTATTCATTCGAACCTTCTAACTATGATCCAAGTGCACTTGAAACCTACTTTGAGCGTCAAGAGGTAATGTACTTACTTGGAATTAACTTAGTAACCATGGAAACGTTCGTAGTTCAAAGTAGCCGAAGTGTCGATACAATTGGTTCAACTGATAATCTTACTTAAATCCTTGAGACAGCCTATACCGTCGCTTTTCATATCATCCCCACCAAATGCGGTTCTGCAAATTGCAAACAAGCTGCTGTTTCAAGTTTCAACCAGGTTATTTCTTTGCATGCACCCGAACAACTCCGTTGACATCACATTGGACGAGTCACACGGAAATGCATTTTCCATAGCGGATCCATGCCTCGGTTAGCTAAAGCCCTCACGAATTGTTGAGCCATTCTAGAAAACAGAAGATGCCGCTTGATCCGTTTTGTGTTGTGGCTATGCACTCGTTAACAACAAAGTACCTAGATGTATTTCTTGTAAGGTTAACTAGGAAACTACCGGAAAAACTCTCTTCCCTTGGCCTCACTATTTTCGGCTGCCGAACAATCGCATTTGTGATATAAATGACGATTTTACTGCAAAAAAAAGTTTAGCTTTTGCTTGGTGCTTTCTTGAAACTAACTTAGCTTCTAGTGTGAAGCCAACAAATAAATTATGTAACAAGCTGATGTTAGACTATTGGGCAGCACCTGCAAACTGAACCAAAGGACTCGACTAACGGGCGATAATCGTTCTTTCTCATTTTTGGCGGACAAAATTCATCAGCGGAATCACTTATATAGTTTGAATTAAATACAGAAAAGTAATTCTAGTAGCTACTTTGAAAGGATCATATTGGAAACGAACGCTAAAATTACGGTGTACAAATTTCATTTTAAATATAATTTTGCTAATGAATTTTATTTTTTATTTGAACAAAAGACACGGAAAGTCTAAAGCTTGCCTTGACCTTCTCAGTGGCCTTAAAACACAATTGTCTAGTTCACAAGAATTCTATTCTATTTGATAATCTTGATCACAGGAAGGCGAAAGGCAGGAAATCTATGCTCTTTGCTCGTGTGTCTCATCTGGTACATATCACCCCGGGCTACAAGATTTGAAATTTTTAATTTTTTCGACGCGCACTGCCCAAGCCTGTTGTAGTGGCACTAAAATATTATGCTCTTGTAAAATATTAAACTCCAGGCAAGCTGTGACGTACCACCGCGCAAATATTTGTCAGGAAACTGAGTTTGTTAGTCCTGTGCCGAGACCGGTATCAGCTACAATTTAATTGCCGTACGTGACTCAGAGATGCTCTGTTTGACAACCCTCAAGCAAAAGACTTCTCGTTTTGATTTTAAAAAATGGCGTCCTCGAAAGCAAGTGCACCAAGCAGGAGCATGGTGTGTTGATTTACAAGACGACAAACACCATCCGGGTAGATTGATTCATCGAACAATTTAATACTCTTTTTAGGTTTCCCCAGATATTTGCAGAATGCCTTAAAATGTGATTTGGGGCAGGACATATTCGAACTACGTTGAAAATAAAAATAAAGCTAAATTGTTTAGCCTGTCAAACCCGAAAGATATTCAGTCTACAGAGTAGTATACTAAGCGTTCTGACTCACCGCATTTTAAGATGGATGTGGCGTTCTATTCCATGGTGTCGGTTCGGCTTTCTGAATAGCCACCGAAAAAGGATGGCTCTAATTTGACATTTGTCAATACTATATCTAGTAACGTTGACAGTAATATCGATGTTTTTCTTCTGTAAATTGTGCATGGGCAGCTTTGACAGTTCGTATTCAATTGCTATTGACGTTCCTTTTAGCTTCGTTAAATACAATTAACTGAAGCGTGCGGTCTGTTTTAAATGTCCGAGTGTCGTTGTATTTTGTTTGCGCCCGAAAAGGTTCCTTTCATGTCTCGTCTAATTTTGAACTGAAAACAGAGTGCTACTAGTAAATGACTCCGACAACCAAAACAACTCCTACAACCATTGTTGATTCATTATGTACGTGTATTTGTCTTCATGTTCTTATCCATGGCAACTTCAGTGAACTGTTAGTAATGTTAAACACAATTTTTATCGTCAGTTTTGCTAGTTCTCTCTCTTCATACAAAGAAGGTCCTTAAGCTCGAAAAAGAGAGAATAAATGAGTTAACAGAAAGCTTAGGAGGGGTTTGATAAGTGTTGAAGCAAGTCTCACTTGTTGTTTTATTGTTTTGATGCCTCTGACAGGTATTTTTGTTAGATTTGTAATGGATTATAATTCATTGTGTGACAGTTTCCATTTCGGAAATTTTGGCTATCTTTTCAATTCTATTAAAATCTCGCAATATCGGAGATCACAAGCGCTTTAGACAGAAAAGAAATGAAGGATAATGGAATAGATTCTATCGAGCAAACCATTTTAAAATAGAATCATTATGATAAGAAGGCTATCTGACTGCTATGCTGAGATCTCAGTTATGATTCAGGATGCAACTATCGCCGGCCTACGTACGCGCCTTTGCTGTACACACCGAGATTGACTCACATTAAATATTTATAATTAATCGCCATTTTTCTGCTAACAATCAATCACTCGCTCCACGACAAAAACATTCATCGTCCGTTTTCTTTCTCTTTTATGCTTAATAATTTAAGAAAAGGCCTGCTGGCAACCCAAACTATACTGATATCTATGGCATTGTCCGTCCCGTATTTACCCTGCAGTCAGTGGATATCTGGTGGTGGATTTCAAAAGCACCATATCTCAAAAATCCCCAATTTCCAGCTTTTCTGTTTACAAAAAGAACATCTTCTTAATGTCATCTTTTGTGTTTATTCACCTGTCAGTGTAATAATCACTTACGCATAATTTATTCATGGTAGATTTTTGAGAGCGCAAGTAATAGAGTGGCAAGCGCGTTTTTAAATGGCGGGATGTCAGTTTGTACAACGAAACTGACAATAGCAATCAACGTTTTTAGCAGAAAAAAAAATTGGACGAGGGACAAATAAAATCGCTTTCTACATACTGTGGTTGACTGAGAGCATGTAATTAGTTTGGTAACGAGGAGGAGTAAATACGAAATTGAAATGTAAACAAAACGAAACTTACATGGACAGAAACTAACGTGTTTTGAACATTTTAGATAAGCATAGTTCTTACTTTGAAAAGCACGTCAATACTGGAATTTAACATGATGAGCAACACTAAAAGCGTTTTTCAGTGGCATGCACGAGCATGTGATTTGTAATTGAAATTCAATTAAGCCTCTCTAAGAGTCGGAGGCAAACTGTGAGAAAAACAATCATATATTGCCTTGTGGCGAGACTCACTAAATTTAGCTCAGTTTTGAGCGCGACCGAAGCACTGTGGAATTTCAACAGCTGAAAGTAACAAGGCCAGAGAAAATAAACTACAAAAAAATTTGAACTTAGCCTACACATAATATATCATGCGAATATTGTTTTAACCTTCCGAATCATACCCCGTGCAGCGACCAGGGGTACACATAAGACAGATCTACACTGATGTTCTTAGTTTAGTCTACATAAACCGCGCTGAAGGTCGATAAGTATGCTGCTTATTTTTTCGTTCAAAAGTGGAATATGGGGCGATATCTTACGCGCTGGGCCAGTGTTATAGTGCGTGAGAATATAGTTACGGGTCTGCGCTATCAGAAACTCATGTTCTTTTCAGGCCGCAGCTTAACTGATGCCAAGTAACAAAACTCGCCTTCTGAATATGCCGGAAAAACTGACAAGACGTAAGTTATTGACCATTAATAATAGAAAGTGCTGTCGGCTCGAGCCTTCGAAGTCATCATTATACAACCCACTAACTGGAATAAACACAAGCCGTTTGAAATTCATTCAAATCAACTCTACAATGGGAAGCTGATCGATTTCACAAACATGACGATATAACTTTTACGCTGGATTCGCCGAGTAAACTTCACTCATTAACACGACAACAAAATTCGTTCCTTACCTGGAAAAAGTTTGCTCGGAGAATACGGAGTTTTTACTGATAACACGCGTTTCGGAGTTGCTGTGAATGACTTCTTGGCACAATTTAAATGCTTTTATCGCACTATTCGCCTCGCCCATCCAAACCAAACAAGTGCATTAATTGTACTCGTGGTTTAGTATGCAAACATCACTGCTCGCAATTGGAGCATTGTTTGTTCGCACACGACAGGTGATTTCACCAGTTTGGCTCGGAAAATATTACTTGAACTTTTAATGAGATACGGCAGGGAGGAATTGCATTATTCACAGCTGTTTAGTGTGTTTCATCGTATAATTAAAAGGGTTCTCTCAAGGTCACACGATCCAATTTTTCTTTGTTTAATGCTTTCTTTTTCAATTTCTTTCAGCATAAGACTGGAATGGCCTAAGAAACTCTGCATTTCCCGTAGCGAGGAAATGTAGATATACCATGGTATAGTTTGCGTTGTGTTGGTAAATTTATGCGCCATCGACTCTTTTTGTGTTTGTTTTTCTCATTTACAAGCTGTACATGACGATTTTTATTTTTTACAGCACGTACTGTCCGATCTTTTTAATACATTAACGAACATTTAAGATAAAACAATTAAGATATATAGTGAATATTATGTGATCCTGTGTTAAAGGCAATTTTTGCTTTAGTAATGAGTGCGGTCATAAGAGAAAACAAAACAGAGCAATTTTTACTTCTAACTGCCCTAGGGAATGGCCATTTTTCAAACTACTGCGGTGGAATAACAAAGAAGGGAGTTAAATGGTCTTAAATTACAGGAAAACGAGTGGGAGATTTTACCAGGTAAGCATCAAATAATTACAATAGTATGACTTAATGGGTGTTAAAATGAACGTCGCAAAATTAAAACGGACATGCGTAATTGTAAAGGTGAATGCTTGAATATTACATTATTCACCGAGGAAATGAAACGATTTAAAATAAATACTTGATTTTGCACGTAAACTAAAAATCGGTTTTCTATGAAGTTCTTAAAACGACATGGAAAATGAGCAACTCGACAGTTCCGAAAGACAGCTAATCCCTGCTTTGTGGTCGTGTTTGCTCGTGGCCAACTAGTTTGCCCGAAAATGTCCAAGATTTAATTTAGAGTTCCGCAATCGATTTTTAAGAAATTCTGATAAGAGATTTATTACGATAAAACCACCCATCGTAAATATCGATTAAGAACTCACAGGGAATAATAGTTTTTTGCATGAAAGGTTGATGAGGGAGATTGATACCACATGACTCATTACACGCATTTTTTTCGTACAAACTGACAAGGGAATATTAATGATTTTTCTAATTAACCGAGGAAATACTTCAGTAAAATCTAATAGCAGTGATATAGTGCTTTCGATTAAAGTCGCCGACGTCAATACGGCAGTCGGCCAATAGGAAACAAGCAATTTGATATCTCATTGCCTTCGTTTGTTCGTATTTCGTGCACGGTTGGAGGTAAATAATGTTTTGAGAAGAGGTCGTACTTTCTCTCGAAATCCACCGAGCAACGCCATTAGACTCGATCAAATCAGGCTTGATGGAAACCGGCGCAAAGACGAGAACTAACAACATAAATGCTTTTAAGGCTTTTAGTTATAAACGTGGATAAAGTAGAAAGATAATTGCTTTTAATAACGCTAACATATTCACCGCTAAGAATACAAAAATTTTAAAAGTATAAAATTACCATGAGTGTATAAACTGAAAAGCAGTCATAAAAAAACTTCGCAAGATTAATACTTTTATAACTGTCTACATAAAGAGAGAATCTTCATTAGAAGAAGTTAAAAATACACATAACAACGACAGGCTAACGTTAGAAGTATAATCATTAATATAGTTTACATATACAGACACAATATAAGCTAGAAAACACAAACGACGCCACAAAAACCCACAATCCTTGTTTCAGGGGCGGTTCCAAAGTAGGGACCTTGAGTTGTGGGGGCCCTACTGCATGAGCAAAGAGGATCCGGGAACTCTTCAGTTTTCAACCAAGTCCTTCCCTTGTAAACAAATCTCAAACCACCACTGACGTGTTTATCTTAACTCGTCTACTCAAAATAAAACTAGTCAACACTGATTGTCATATAATCCGTTCCATTTTCAAATTATTGCATTGATTGGTTAACCACCGCAGAATTTGGAAAGCTTCCCAACAAAAAATTCATTTCGGTGGATAATTTATCCTAACTACAGAAATATCAAAATTCTCATTTACTGGTTCTCCGCGCGTCTTTTTGGTTACGTCATTAGAGTGTGATCATCTTACTGTCCACTTGTAACAGCTGTCCAATTCAAATAATTAACTTGCTCAAATTGGACATCTACGCCATCTGTGCGTCAATTACGTGCACTTAATGGGTTTCTTCCGTGGTGTTTTCCTGTTTATAAAGCTGAACAAATACAGCAATGACTTTTTTCGAAAACTTCCTCAGTAAACTGGAATTTCGTTATAGATACGATTAGAAGTACCTGGACTGAGTGGAGTTCAATTCCGGGAGTAAACATGCTTGTAATTTAGGATCAATCTCTCGACATGCTGTCCGCCCCCTCGGCAATTATGAAATTTCTCGCTCTTTCACTCCGACTCTGAATTGTACTCCACTCAGACCAATAACTACCACTTATTAACGTTCAAATTTCGCAACGGCAGCTAATAAACTTAACTTTCCTTTATTAACCTCGAACTGATAATCAACTACTAACTGTTTGACTTGGTCGCGGACGTAGCGAATATTTCCCCAGTCTCTACAAGGAGCAGCGCGAAAAAGGAGAGAGAGGTTTGGTGCGAGAAGCGAGTTCCCGCTTCTCCTATATTCTCTTTTTCGTTCGCAGTTTTTCGCAGTACGTCCCAACCAACTGATCGCCGGAAGAGGTTACAGCTTACAAACTAATCGTTCAAGATATCCATTTGTTTCAACAATGATCCTAAGAATTTATAGGTATATTACGATGAAATTGCCTAGTTGATAGTCTTCTCTATTCTCATCACCTGTTTGGTCGACATTATATTGATATGGTAAGGAGAAATTCCACGGTGTATCAAATGTCGGATTAAAGCACTAGGTAGCTGCTTTTATATTTGTCTTCGAGTCTCCATCTTGCTTTCAGTCGAAGTTGATAACTATACGTTAGAATCGCATAATTGAATAAAATCTTGCATTCTGATTGGTTTACGAAGCGGGGTATTTAGCGTGGAATTGCGAGTTGAAAACGAGGCTAAGTGATATTGTTTCGCATCTCTGTAACAACTGTCGTCAAATTGTAACACAACAACTGCAAAAAAGTCTGTCTTTTTCTACAATTTTATTCAATTATGCGATTCAAGGAAAATTCATTGCCTGACTCGTGAATTCCGCGTTAAATTGCACTTGAAAACCGATATCGCACTCATCGCTTCGTGCGATATCGGTTTTCGCGTGCAATTTTACGCGGAATTCCCTCGTCAGGTAATGAATTTTCCTATAAAATTCCTTCACTAACTGATAAGAAGTTGTTTTTCAGACTAAATACTGATGCTGTTATTTGATATCTTATCACAAGGAGGTTTGTGGCGTGTGACATAGAAAGGATAGTAAGCTTCGCCGTCCTCTCGTACCTTCCCTCCCCTCCTTAGTAGTATTGCAGAATCGAAGCACCCCCTGGATGACGTCAGATATTTTCCAGCCACGCGAGTGTAAGCACAAGAGTGCTTTGAGGAGCTTTGAAAGAAAACCAGAAAAGTGTTACACAAAACGTGGAGATAAAGTGAAAGGGAAACAACGATTAACGATTAGCCACAACTAAGTCGAACCGTAAAATGAGCCTTATTTTGAAACAAAGATTAAGATTCGGCAATACATTATTATTTATTTAGTTCAGCTGGGTGGCCCGCAGCTCTAGCAAACATAGCGCGGGAACAACAACAACAAGCGCGGGAAATGCAAGCGCGGGAAAACACGTAACCACTGGCAACCGCAGGAAAATGTAACCCACTGCAAGCGAGGAAAAAAAAAACTCAGGAGAACAAGGAGCAAGTGAGATTTAAACTACACAATAAAACTAACGGCAGGGACGAAATTGAAGGATTAAAAAAATGTAATTTTCCAACTTACCCGTGACATTCTGCGGTCACCAAAAGTATGATAAACTATCACAGGACACCCAGCAGCAGATGCAGCAACCCACTGAATGACAGCCTTGAGTTCTGGCTCCCCTTTGAACACCCCGCATCCCCAGTTCCCTGTTGCAACGGGGCGTAACCGGGGCTCCCCGGTGGGGGCTTCTAAAGATGCCCCTGCAATTTTAACAGCTCCGCATACTGTTAAAGAACTCAAAACCTCCGCGAATTCATTCAAAGTTTGTTCCTCGATTACCTCTTCATCTGAGAACGAAGGCGATCCTTCTGTTGAGCCAGCCTGAAGTTGTTTTTCATCCTTTCGGTATTGTTTACCTTCTTTCGTCGCTTTCTCTGATCTCTCCTTTATCATCTCTGATGCTTGTGTCATTCCATGCAGTATAATTTCTTGGGAAAGTTTCTCCGCTGTATGGACGACAGTTTCTGGAACTTCCAAAGAGTAAACGCCTAAGGCGCTATCAGAAGAAAGCTGGTCAACGTCATTCAAGTCGCGCTGTTCATCCTCTGAAGATTCTGATGACCTTATGTCACTCTCGTCCAATGCACTGATTTCTGGTGGGTTGTGATCACTTTCTCCGTTCTCTTTCACTCGTTCTTCTTTACCATCCACGGCGGATGAAGAGAATTCATGTACTGTTTCTTCCACACAACGTTCTGCAGCCTCGGCGAGGGCGGATGAAATTGTTTCCACAAGAAGACTATCTACATGGCCATTGAGGATATTAGAGAAGTCTTTGTTGTCCGTGATTTTAACTGAACTTCTGCCATAAGCAAGTGAATTCTCTGTGTCGGAATCTAATGGCTTGTTTTCATTGACAACATCCACCGTGTCCATTTCATGTTCGTTCTTTTCATCTTTAGTGTAAATCGAAGATCTGATCGCTGATTTGATAATTAAACTTGATAGTTTCGTCGCAAACGACTCAAACAGTTTTGCATCTGAGGTGCAAAACTTATTATTACTTTCACTTCTTTTCACATGATCAATTTGGTCAAATTCTTCCAAAAGGTTTTGCCTAGGATTAGAAAATTCTCTGCAGTTATCTGTACTATCTTTCCCCACGGCAAACCTTTCAAGTTTCGCTGAGCTTACTAACGATGACAAGTCTCCTACAAACTCAGACATGTTAAAACCATTTGAGTAATTTTTTCTTGGTGGTGTCTCGGGTTTGGAAACTTTCTGGGTCAAAAACGAAATTAGACTATCACCATTCATTACAGCAGACCCTAATTTCTTGGGGCTCTTCTGAAACAGTTCTTTGGCGCCCGCGGCCACGTGTTCTGGCGAGGTAGCTGAGGTTGCTATGGCACTGGCGAGCGATGACGTCAGCTCAATACACGACATTAGAGAATTGGAGAGCGAATCAGCAAAGCTTTTAGCAGAAAGCGACAACGCTGCACCCTTAGCTGGGCTTGTATCCAAACAAAGACTATTACGAAGTCGATCCGAGTCAAACCCTATCTGTTCCAGGTCGTAAATGGCCGGTGAGGACGGAGGCGTCCCGGGAACTAGTGGGGTGCTTGAACCGCTGATGTTCCGCGACAAGCACTTCGGGAGTGGCGACGAATGCAGAAGGCTTTCCGAATATAACCGAGCTTTTTCGGGCGAACTTCTGAATACTTCGATCATTGACTTTTTCATCACGTTTGTTACAATATCGCCGTCTACAACGTCTTGAAATGATACACAATCTGTGCTAGATTTCACTCCATCCAAGGCTTGAGAAAGCGCAAGATTAACAAGTTTTTCGCTAAATTTCTGGATCTCCAGAACGTCTTGTGTCAAAGACTGTTCCATGCTTCTTTCCGTTTCCTCCGATGAAGCAACGAAATCCTCCGACGAGACCACGACTTCCTCCGATGATACCACGAGATCTCCCGATGGGTCCTCACTCCCAGCAGAGGACTCACTACTTTCCTCATCTACAAAGAAAAAGAGAGTCTAATTGATAGTTTCGTACAAGGTGGTTGAAGTAGTCCAACAATATATAGAATCTGCTTCTACTTCCCAGGTGTGCTTGAGACTGTGTTCGCCATTTGTTGCAGAGGACTGGTACAGTTATAAAAATTACGTGCGAAAATGAAATAAGCGTTTTAATTGGCGGATCTAACAATCAAAGCTTACACAAGGCTTGTAATTTGTGCAACGCCTAAAATGTCGTTACATCAGTAAAGCATGGCCACAATCCTAATGACCTTTCTACTTAGCACGTTTGCTAGAGCAATGAAAATCAAAATATAATTTGGTTTTATCAACTGGGTTGATAATGTAAATTGGCCACCGTAAAGAAATTCGGAAGCTGACGTTTCGAGCGTTAGCCTTTCGTCGGAGCGAAATCCGCTCCGACGAAGGGCTAAAACCCTGCCTCCTCCTCAGGCGCTTCGATTTCAGTCGCAAAGCAGGTGAAGCAGGCGAGCTAGAAGCACGAGAAACTGGGGACGAGCACGCGAGGGATCACGGGAAGGAGACCTGGTCCTTTGCGCGCGCTCTTGTTCCTCTAAAAAAGAGAGACGTCTGGGAACGAGGCAGGCTAAAACCAAAGTTGATAACAAACCCAGTTGATAAAACCAAATTATCTTGTAATACTCCCACCGACGCAGCACCACAGTTTCATTAGAAACTTACCTCCTTTATTCGTTTGGAAATCAAAAGAGTTGTCAATTAAACGGCTAGACACAGACGTAATTCATTTTACTTGGTCGCACACACTTGGCGCGTCCCACAGAGTTGATAAGCAGTAAAGTAAAGGTTGTAAAGGTTACACTGCAAAACATCCCGTATGGTGTTTCAGGGTCATTAGTTCGCCCGTGGTTCGGTTGGTCAAACGCGGTGACGCATCAAAAGTTCATGGTGGACAGGGGCTCGCGCGTCACTTTTGTTCCTCTCCATTATCTATGGATTCTTCCCATTCAATCAAAATTCCGAAAATTTCGAAACGGGGCAAATAGTACGAAAATATCCTGGGAACGGTTGCAGAAAATCCGCAAATTGTTGAATTTCCGAAAAGCGAAATCATTCAACCGAAATTTCTGGAAATTTGAGGAAAGTCAAATGCAACGGAATTTCCCGGTAAGAAATTTCCGAAAATTTCAGTATAAAATGGTGTTCCAATCATCACTGGAAATTTCTGGAAATTCAACTATGAATTTTTCATCGAATCGAAAGCGCCCTGTGTTTTGAGAAAAAAATACACGCAGAGCCTTTTGTAGCATAGTTAATAGAAAGAAATAACTATGAAGCCCGAGAAACTAAGATGCCAAGACGTTACATCTTGACCAAGTTTTGGTTGAATACCGTTTAAAGTTTCTACTGATTCAAGAATTACAAACCTGACTGGCTTTGTATGACTTGGGACCCAACTTCTGGGTTGTAGAATCCGACCAAAGCCTTGTTGAGTTCTCGTATCAGAGCTGATTCCTCGAACTGAGCTTCCTTTGACGCGTTCTTGAACTGTGTTGCGTCAATTGCTACTAACATTGTGAGAAAATCGCCATTTTCATCGCGCTACAAAAGCAATGATGAAAAAGAATACTTTCAGTCTTAAGATTTACTACATACATTTCTTATGCCAGTTGTGAGAATTTGGTAGTACAGTCAACTCTCTCGCAAGCGGACACCCTGTCCGTTAGTAGACCTGTCCGCTTAAGAGAATTATTCCAATAGGCGGAAACCCAAGAAAAATATGGCGGATGTCCGCTTGCGGGAGAGTTACATTAGCGGGTGTCAATTATAAACCATTTTTGGATGAGGTTTTTGTGATATCCAGAATAGATCAAGGTCGAAGTAAGAGTTATTACCGAGACCTTGACTATTCTGGATATCACAAAAACCGAATCTAATAATTGTTTTATTATACATTGAACGAACGCAAAAATTTGGAAGTCATGTTTCTGCTTCTTCACTGACGGCAAGCAACACGAATTGCGCGAAGTTGACATGATTACCCTTGGAAATCATGAACTGCGGTCATACATGACATGATAACCCGTGACCTTGACACGATTACCCGTGACTTTGACATGATTATTGTATAATCTGCAGTTATGACGTCACGAGCGCTGATTTCGAAAATTCACTGTAGGCTTTCGGCCAATCAGAAAAGAGTTAGAGAGTTGAATGTATTATAACATGTTTTATTGGGTAGCCAAAATAGCAACTTAAACTCTGTATTTGATGTCAAATGTTAAAACACACACACACACGCAAGTGTTTTCAAAAGTGTCCGCGTCCGCTTACGAGAGAGTGTCCGCGTACGGGAATGTATTTACAGACTTTGACGTAATATATCAAACACGAGCGACAGTGTTTCATCGGGATATCCAAACACCGAGAAGAGAGTTGAAAATACGACGCGCAGCGGAGTATTTTTGACGAAATTCGAGGTGTTTGGATAGCCGATGAAACACTGTCTCGAGTGTTTGATATATCTTCTCAATCGAAGCAAAAACCAAGGAGAAAATCAAGAGGTAAAATCGTCAAAATCTATGCTAATTAAGACCGGGTATCAAAACCTCCTTCACGGTTGTGATTTTCTTTGTTTTAGCTTGATGAATTATTTATGAGTTTGAGAATGGGAGGTAAAAAGGGGAATTGAAAACAGTGTCCGTAATCAGAGCTATCCGCTTACGAGAATGTCCGTCAGCGGAGAGTTGTAAGGATCTGTTGTAAAGAGAAATTGAAAACTGATCACTAACCTGTGATTCATCTTTAAAGTCACCAGTAAACTCAAACGTTTTCCCATATCCAGAATAAGACGAAAACCTTTCAACTCCCTAGAGATAATCAACAAGTGACAAAGGGTTGATTGAAGTATTGAAACCAGCACTATGACCATAATCGTATTCTCAGTACTTTAGACTGGAACTAGCTTGCAACTGAGGCTCATGCGGGGATATTCTTTCCGCATAAGCCTCCATTGCAAGCAAGTTCCAGTCCAATATCGAGAATATGGGTATGGCCTATTGGAGTGTTAATTTTAACTGTAGCGTTGAAGATCCCTAACCCTGACCAAAGGCAGCACCAAACTTTGGGCATTCTAGCTCCTCTTTCTCAATTCCCAACGGCACAAGAAAAAATGTTGAATAACTTGGGGGGTGGGGCTCTCTGTAATTTTCTCAGTCGTATTTTGACTGAATTTCCCAGGATCCTCTCTCTACCTAAGCTAAAAAGTTTACCGGTACATTGGGACACAAACAGTTCAAACAGTGCAAACTGACCCTGATCACAATGCTTTCATTATCTTGCAAGGCCTCCATGAACAGCAGAGCGACAAGTAATTCAGGATTAATACAAAACCTGATCTCTTCCTGAAATATCAATATACACAGGGATTTCAATGAGATGCATGTCCTAAATAAGAAACTAGCTAAAAGTACTAACTACAGTTGAACTTCTACTAACACGCAGTTCTTGGAAATATTCATACCCTCAATGTGAGCCCAAGGAAGGTCAAGGGGTGGGGGTTGGGTTTCAGAAGGCAAAGTTTAAAGGAACATATAACACTTACTGAGATTTTCAGAGGGGGAGGCAGTATTTATGCCAAAAAACCCTTCTGTTGGAGGCTGGTATAAGTATTTTCTGAAACAACAGAATTGTAGGGGGCATTATGTCATGGCTCCACCCGATTACAAACGCTACAATTTCTAACCTCTCATAAATTGACACCTCTTCACAATGGTCCTGAGGGTGTCTGTCTGCTTACAGGAGGTTTGTCTAAGTTACACATCATCACTAACCGCTGCCAGGGCTCAAAAGTGAAGAATTACCTGGACATGACCTGCACCTAACACTCCTCCTCCAATGTAGCGGTTTGCAAAGTCAACCTACACAGGGATATAAAACATCCACTTACAATCTAATATTAATTCATATTTAATAACATATAATTGGAAAACAAAGGGAAAGGAATGTGCTGTTTGTTTCAGAGGATGTTCATGGGGGAGCAAGATTGCATGATGAGCCCAAAGAGCACCTGCGTGGGAGGCTGAGGCAAGGTGGTCACCAATCATATTCTCATATGGTTATAAATGAAAAATGTACCAAGATTTTTAATAATTATTTTACATCCCCCAGTGGAAGATGTTTTGTTCTTGTGGCCCGTCTGCCTATTAGTAATCTTCCGAGCCACTACAACCTACAACCTCTGGTATATGTAATGCCACAAAGCAAACATGCCTTGCTTCTCTTCCAGTGCTACAAGTAACACAGAAATATAACACTGGGCAATATCAGTCTTTGAATTTCAAGGTTATGATCAAACCTGGAGCATGTGTTCTCCAGAGCATTCAATGGACGTCTTGTTATCAACAATGACAGGACATAGAGGCAGATCACATGACATCCAGTCTTCAAGAGTTGGAAGCGACTTGCTGGATATGACCTTGCAAAACATAAATTATTAAAAGGATAATGCAGCATTGAAGCAAACCAAAAATTTTCATTTATGGGTACCATACAGTAAAACCCCACTATAACTTGAGATTTTCTCTCATTTAGGCTAAAAAGCTTCTCCCTTTTATATAATTAAGTGGTATATACTGAAAATTCCGACAAATTACATTCTTAAAATGGATGTGGTCCTTCCTGACAAACATGACAGTGTAAAACATATAACAGAGTTCAAATGCCAAATGCTTAGCCTACAGCTCCCTTAAGCTTCTTAATTGTATAGGTGGTTGTTTTATAGTAATTAATGTCTTTAAATCTGTTGATCCAAATGTGACAAATGATTTAATTGATGATGATGATTTAATTGGGTTTCGTAACAAGTCAGTTGAAATCAGTCTATCTCTCTATGAAATGGTTTTTACTAAGTAAACCATTGATGCCAAAGAGTACCTGTCGGCTGTAGAACACTCTTCCTCCAACATCTGGCCACTCATTACAAAGTCTCTCAAAATAGTGGATTAAACATCGTAGCTTGGCAGCCTGGGTCTGCTGGATGTCCTCCCTATAAAGAAGATATATACTCAACAGGCAAAGAAAAAGACAAAATAATGTTATCTGTTTACAATTATTTTAAAAATTACATTTCATCTATTGTCCTATAAGTAAAGGGATTATTCACTGGTTAAGGTTTTGTAAATGTCTTCAAAATAATTGGTATGTAAATAAATGATAACATGAATGAATGAATGAATGAATGAATGAATGAATGAATGAATGAATGAATGAATGAATATATGAATGAATGAATAAATGAATGAGCACCAGTTAATATTAGCCATTTTCCTAAATTATGGAGAAAATTTTGATTAGGTAATTGTACAAAATTAGAAGTTAGAGTCCCGTCTTGAACAATTGACATTTAAGAACAAAGAAATCTCCTGCAGCCTACATGTACACTGTACATGTAGGTTTAAAACTCAACACAGAAAGCATACCTGTGAAAACATGCAAATAAATGGACAAAGTTAATTGATCTAACTTGAGTGCCATCTGGTGGAGGGGGAAAAGCACACAGAAAAGCTGAGGCCAGAACACAAGCAATGAATCGTCTATCAAGAACAACACCAGACTCTGAAACAATGAAGAATCATTGATTTATTATTTCTCAGCTACATGGGGAAGTTTGAGACTGCAATCTAGTAGATGTCATCTGTGACTCAGGGACACTTTGTCCTTCCTGGAAAACCCCAGGGGAGCTCCCAGACAAAAAGAGCATCTGAACTCACCCTAAGAGGTAGCAAAACCACTTTTTAACCCCTAAAACGTACGACAAGCATCCCTGTTCTTTTTCTATGGGAGACCCCCTCTTTGGGGTGGAACACTACCTAGGTAAGGGCATTAACAGCTACTAATAGAAGTAAGATATGTCTCATTATATCTCTTTGGCAGCAGGTTGTGGCTCATTTTAATCTTAAATTCCTTGGGTTTCTTTTTAATCTTAAATTTCCTTCATATGCTGCGCTTCTCTTTAATTTTTTCACTTTTGAGATGCCCCACTCCCTTTGAATTTTCTACAACCTTCAATTGGGGGAAGGGAGGTAGGGGGGTAGGGGTCAATATGGATAATTCTTGAACTGCATATTTAAACAAAGTGCAAATTAAGGAAAATCAAGGAGGGAAAAATAATAAAGTTATTTTTTACAGAAAAAATATCTTTTGCGTTGAACAGTCACTAATTAAATTAAACCGAAAATATTATATTTCAAAAATTCTCGACCGGTTGTATGTGATGTAAGTTAAGTATCATATGTAGTAATGAAAATAAAGAAAAGTCACAAATGAACATAAAATAAAATATTTCTACAATTCTCACCCCGAATTTGAAGGCCACAGTTATAACATTTAACCCCTCTTGAAGACTACCATCCAATCATTAAATAATCAAAAGTGCAAATTCGAATACCTTCACACCGCAATTATCTATAAAGGGATGGGGTTTCAATTCCCCCACATTATTGAAGTACCAAAGTACAAATTATGTAAGACTTATATTAAAACCTTGCCTAAACTTTTCGTGATTGTAAAACTCTGTAGATGCAAAACCCAGTCCTTGCAATTCCCTGATACTAACTGATATTTGTAAAGTTTAGAAAAAGTCCCAAAACGTTTAAACACGAGTAATTTGGATACATGTGTTTAATATTAATTTGCTTCACACTGATCAATCGCGCGGCGAAAAACGCACGGACACATTTTCGCGCCACGAGCCGTTTACAGAACAAGACTTGGTTCAAGAATTGTAAGCTGAAGTTAGTGACAATATACTGAAACACATTCAATTAACAAAAACGGATCAATAAGAGTTGTTGTCATCTTGTGAGTGTTTGTAAACGACTCTCAACAACACCAGCGGGGCGTATACTCCACAAGTTCATTGTGACCTTGACAATAGCTGGTAAAAAACCAAAATAAAGCTTCTAATTTAAAACAGCACGCACTTTACTAAACTGACTTCCTGTTCATAGAAGATTGTGCAAATAAATCCCTGATCTCCAACAAGCAAAGTTCGAGTCCAATTGCTTTCATTTGGACAACATAATAATGACATGATTGTAAACAATACATTACATTACATACCTTGCTGTTGTGAGCACAGGAGAATGCCTTCACTTGGAGCGAATTCTTCAATGCTCGAAGCTAAAGTAACGATGAAGGGTAGAATTGTCTTAAAAAAGATTTCGCTTTCTTCTTCGGTAGCAATCTTATCAAGAAAAAGCTCCAAGCCTTTAAAATGCCAGTTTGGCCTGAAAGAATCCACAGCGTCTTTCGAACGGTCGCGAGCGAGTTTCTGAATGTCATTATTAGCTTCTTCAAAGATTCTTTGCAAAATCACTGCAAGATCCTTTGCACTTTGTACACCCTTCAGCTCAGAATAAAGATCTTTTAGCTTTAACCACCTCTCTTTCTTGTCATGTGGCAGCTCAACATGCCTCAAACGTGGAGCCACCATGATCTTGATTGCAGTTCGCTTGATCGCGACTTGATGGGTAAAATATGAATTACACTAAAGTACCGAAAATTCTCAAAGAATTCACGAAACCGTCGAAACATTCCTACAATGACCAGAATAAAATGCCTTGTGTCAGAGAAGTAAAACAGAAAGCCTTCGCTGGAAACAGAAAATCACGCTATGAGCGCATTCCACTTCTGCAGCCATGCCAGCAGCTTTCAGCGCCAAGTGAATCCAGTGGAACATGATATACACACCACGATCAAAGTGCAATTTCTCATTACTCACTTAAGACAAATCGTAGATAAACACTTCAAAGAATATTAACATTGATCATGGTCAAATTTCTGACATTCTTGGTTTAAAGTTTTATGTTTATAGTATAAATAGAAATAACCTACGTCAAGCTAGACACAATAAAAATCTAAAAGTATTTTGAGACCAAAATAGATAACTAATGGTTTTGTCAAACAAAGCTTGTTCCCTTGGCCATAGACTAAAATTATTGCATTTTTTCTACTTTTACATTTTTTTTGTCTAGATTAACTAATGTTCTCTTCCATAGATCCAGGAGTAAAAATGTTCTCTTCCATAGATCCAGGAGTAAAAATCTGGGTAAAAATATCACTTATGTGGCAGTTTTATATTGATTAACAACAGTTCATATCAATATTGTTACATGACAATCGATGTAAGGCAGATACTGGATTTTAGATAAGTGAGGTCAAGATGTGGACTGCTGAAGGCAGTCCCCTGAAGGGGTTTATGAGAGCATCCTCCCCTGGAAAAAAAAATTAAAATTGACATCCTCGGAAATGGGATTTCTGGCATTCAGAGGTCAAGTTAGTGTGTTACTGTTATGCGGGGAGCATAGGAGGCAAGATGTCCATGTTGAACACACAATTTATTGAATGACCTGAAGCATGCATTTCAATGTCTCCCTTTTTTTAAATTTAGGGGGCTCAACCGAACCCCCTAGATCCATCCCAGATGGATTTCCTTTTAAATGAAGGCCACTGACAGACCAGTTCATAGCTAGGGGTGCTGAATGGTAAAATCTGAGATCCAGCAGAGATGCCAAGACCCTTTTTTGAAAGTTTGAGACTACAGGACACTGAGAAAGAAACAAATACATGTATGAGACTCAACACAGAAGATTCCAAGATTCTGAGATCAGATCAAAGTTTCCAAGACCCACAATAACTATTTCCTAGGTGGCATTCACCATCCAAACATGTATAACTGTAAAGTCCTTGTTGTGTTGTTTGCCAAACGTTGGTTTTTGGGCCCTGAAGCTGCTGGTACATAAATCACTTTCAAAGAAAACAAATAGCTTTAAAGGGTACGTATGGCAACTGTTATAATTTCATCAAGAGATAAAGATCTTCCCAATTATTCTTCACATTTTACCTAGTTTGTTTTTCGAAATTGTTCATTACGCCCAGTACTTCCTGTAATCAACTGATCAATTATTTGTTTCCAGGTAAACCATCACAATTTTTATATAATAATAAATCAATCCATGTTCAAGCTAGGTTGCACAGAAGCTTCTGTACCTGAAACTTTATTTAGATGTACCTTTGGTAAGTAAAACTATCGGAAATCTTGACAGAAGCTAAAACAGATTTTTAAATCTCCATTTCTTGAAAATTCATCCTGCTACTCTCGCTTTCCCACGAACTTCTGCTTCTAAGGCATGCACCAAACATTTTACTTACATGTACAAATGTAACTTTCACTCATTCTTTTAAAAATACTTTAAAAACTATGTTATTGCTAACTTTTTTCTGCCTACTCCTTCAGTTTTAAGAAAAACGACAATTCCAACCACATGAAAGGTTCTTGATGTCTCAGTGAGTCTAAGATTTTGATTTTGAGCTAACTGGAGGGAAATGTTGACATAAATAAAATATATATTATTAAATACAGCATTTGTATAAAACTGTGAACTTTGAGTCAAAAGATTGTACCCAGAGCCTCAAACCAGGCAAGGATTGTGTTGTCATTTGCTGCCCAAGCTTCAAATTCTTCAAAAGAAATCTTGCCATCCTTATCAGTGTCAGCACACTGAAACACATTGTTCACCATCTCATCAATTGCGTCCTGTGACATAGCTTCCATGATTGGCCATCTGCCATCAACTCCTTTAGCACTAGTGCTGCTACCAGGGTTGTTCAGCAGCATTGCTGGTTTGCCGCTTGACGTGGAAGGACCTGTATCATTTGGAATTGGTGCATTAAATACTGCCGACACTGGTTTGTCAGCTGAGTCATCAAACGAAGCCATCATTTCCTCTTCGCATGATCTCACAACATCACGGACTAGCTCCAAGCTGACTTCAAAGTACGCTTTAAACATGCTTCTTAGATTGTCTTTAGAAATGTAGCCTTTTTTCTCTATATCACAGCCAACAAAAGCATAAGGGATCTTCTCTTTCTCACTACCTTTGACAAGAATGGATAGACCTATAACAAACTCATCAATGTCAATTATGCCATCATCATTTTGATCATAAAATTTAAACATCTTGTCCATTAGCAAGTTCTTGTGCTGTCCTAGAGGGCCCAAACATTTGTCAAACACCTCCTGTGTAATTCCTGCCTTCTTCGTAGCAAGAGTTTTGAATTGTTCAATAAGTGCTTCTATCTCCGCTTGGTCAAAGTGGCTTTGTTCTCTGAGAATTTGAATTTCATCCCATGACATGTTACATGGGTGATCTTTGATGCCTGAAAGACAATAAGACAGTACAGTGCAGTTTAATAGAGGCAGCTACATAACAGTGCAAATCAGAAAGATGTTAATGCTAGAATAATTGTGCTGTCCTAACAAGTATCTACATCTGTCCCAGGGAAGACATCTCAGTTTGACCCCCCTCATGTCACCCTATATGAATTCTTTTGGAGTACACAAGTGCTTACCATTTCTGAGAATAAACCAGTTGAAATGATCATTGAATAATGGCAGAGATGTTTCTTAATTCTCAAAATCAGTCAACCAACCAAAAAGATAGTGCTTACCAGTTACAATTCAGTTTTCTCTAATGTTATTGTTTTCAGATGATGAGAGACTGCAAGACTGCAAGTCCTACCACCTCGCATTCTGAAGGAATGTGCGAATGTTTTGTCATCACCTTTGTGTTTTTTCTTTAAAAAATCATTTTCAACAGGCAAACTGCCACATCTCTGGAAACTCGCTAACATCACACCTTTGTTCAAAAAAGGCAGTAAGACTGACAGGAATAATTATCGCCAGATCTCATTAACATCAGTAGTGAGCAAGATTGCGGAGAAAATCGTTAAGTTTCGAGTGATGGATTTTTGGCAAAACATTAACCCGAACCAGTTTGCTTATATGGAGGGTCGATCAACGCTTTCGGAGATTCTTTCTTGTTACGACGATTGGGTGAAATCACGTAACAACAGAAAGCCAGCCGACATTCCCTTTTTGGATTTTTCCAAGGCGTTCGACAGCATACCGCACAAGCGTCTTCTTTTCAAACTTGAGCGTCACGGTATCGACGGCAGTGCTCTCCAGTGGTTTCAAAATTTTTTAACTGGCCGGATGCAACGCGTCGTTGTACGTGGTACTTGCTCGTCCTGGTCTCCAGTTTTATCAGGTGTACCCCAAGGAACAATCCTAGGACCTGTTTTATTCATCTTATACGTAAATAATATTTCATCAGGAGTTTCATCAACAGTTAAACTGTACGCGGATGATACCAAGGTTTATAGAGAGATCTCCGACATAGCTAGGGACACAGTCATTCTTCAGTCCGACTTATTCTGAGGTCTGGCAGTTAAACTTCAATGCGAACAAATGTGAAATTATGCGAGTGACACATAATCGTGATAAATCTGTTCCAAATTACTCCCTCGTACCGTGTGGAGAACGTTTAAGCTCAGTGGGTACTGTAAAAGACCTCGGCATCACAATCTCCCAGGACCTCTCGTGGACTTTACACGTTGTTGAGGTTGTCAATAAGGTCAATAAAGTTCTCGGTTTAATCAAGCGAACAATCGGTTCTGTAAACAAAGAAATCTTTTCCACATTGTACAAGGCTCTCGTGAGACCAATCCTCGAGTATGCTTCCCCTGCATGGTGCCCTTACTCGATTAAGAATATCGTTCTCTTACAGAAAGTTCAGAGAAGAGCTTCTCGATTGGCCTTAGGTCAGCGAAGGGGAGAGATGCCATATGAAGATCGTTGTAAACTGTTGCGTTGGTCGCAGTTGACTGATAGAAGATTATATTTTTCTTTGATTGAATGCTATAAACTTGTATTTGGATTGAATAGTCTTTGTTTTCGTGACTTTTTTGAGTTCGCTTCAAAATGTACCAGGTCCAATCATAACTACAAACTACAAGTTAAATCGGCAAACTGTAATTGTTATAAATATTTATTCTTTGTTAAAATTATTCGTGAATGGAATGGCCTGCCTGCCAATGTTGTCGAGGTAGGAAATTTGAGACGTTTTAAAATAGCTCTTAAATCACACATGTGTATTTCTTAGGTTTTTTTAATCCATCTTAGAGTCTACTTAGAAACATATATTTTCGATTTTTATTTTGGAAGTTTATTTACATAGGGTCAACCTCTTAGACTTCCTTTTTAGGGTATTACTTGTATTTATTTGTTTATGATACCTTAAATAAAGTATGTATGTATGTATGACTGGTGGAAAACTTTGCAAATAATAAGGGAATTTCTGTGGTTTAATTTCGAATGGAAAAAGAGGACTACCTCTGGAGGTTGTCTACAGGATAAATTATTATGTCAAAGCTAATTAATGAAGTCATTCATGGTTTTCTCATTTGTACATACATTAGAAAGCTATTGTGGTTAGGACACAAAAAATCTACTGCAATGACTTTATGATTCCACATAAAAAATGCTAGTCAGCTAAACACATTAATGTTGTAATCACATTCGAAAGATAATTACATTTTGACATCTGCCGGAAGCTATTAAGGGCTAAAGAAAAAAGATCTAAAAAAAGGACTCTTTAATTTGGCGTCAATGACACTAACCACTGCTTTGCCTCTGTGGCTGGAAATGCAAGGAAGAGAAAACTGGAAGAATAGTTTTAAAGAGAAAATCTTCAGAAATTAACCTAATCAATAAGCAAAACTCAAAACATTTCACAACATCTACATAATTATTCCAAAATACGACGAACCTCTCTTAATTTTTTTTATATTTATCTCACCTGGGTAAAGTGGTTTAATACAAGGAGCTCTGGGATTTGTTAGTGGAGGCATCGGAATTTTGATCTTGATGAAGAGATGAGTTTTGTTGTGATCATCTCTCGCTTCACAACGCTCGCAAACATCATAGTCTACACAACTGGAACATTTGTAACGAATTCCACAAATCGGACTCGCTTGGCAAGAGTTACAGGTTATTCCGCGGTGAATATAACCTTCTTTTCTCGCTTGATCTTCGGCAATGTTAAAGAGAAGGTTGAGAAGATGTTGACCCTCTTTCACATCAACGTCCTCGCCGCTGCCAACGACAGGACTTCCTTCGGCCTCAGAACTTTCAGATCTATGGCGGACTGGTGTGACGGCGCTTTGTATCGAGTGCACTTGCTCTGAAGGTCTCGATGAAGTATCGTCTGGGGAATTCCTTCGTTCTGTCTCGTTTGAGGTTGTCGGAAGAAAGTAGCGTCGAGCTGTGTTAGCGCCAATGAAAAGAGCAACACCAACTCCTGCACCAAACGCAAACTGTGTAACGGACCCCATGGAAGTTTGAAATCGTTGAAAGTAAGCTACATAACCGAAAGAGTTTATGTTTAAACAGGATGATTGAAAATTAAGTAGTAATTTCTGTTTCCGTCCTTGATCAACAGTTACAGTGTTTTGCGTTCGGAGTGAGCGCCGAGTGAGCGCCTAGACAGTAATGAGCCGACAGAGCTGAAAAACGATTGCGCATGTCACTAATTCGCGCGGGAAAACCGGAAAACATATAACAAAATGGCGGAATTTTTGAAAACATGAGAAACGCCGAGGGAATTTACCTCAGATAAGACTTAGGTAGACCAGATAAGCTTCAAACTTTCGCAAAAGAACGACCAGTAAGAGTGATAAGACATATCTCCTGAACACCACAGTTTCATACCTGAACACCAACTGAAATTTTACTGCGAAGTCAAGAGACTCGAGGGTCTTTCATTCGAAATGTGTTGCTCAAGTCGATATTTTCGCGCCAACTGCCTCGCCGACGACTCGCCGACTGGGTCGCTAGTGACGCATGCGCAATCGTTTTTCAGCTCTGTCTAATGAGCCACTTGAAATATAAGTACCGCGGTTTCACGTACTGCGCATATTCAGAAGGCATTATTTTTCGAATTTTTCAAAATGGCGGGCGTTGATTCTGGCGCAAATCGAGGGCAGTTACGAGACACAAGAAAGGCTTTATTTCGGTCTCCCGATCAAGATGAAAACAGCAAAACACCAGGTGACAACAAGCTGATGCTTCTTTTATATAGTAATCAACCTTTCTATTCCTTCAAAACAACTGAAAATTTAAAGTACTTAACAGGTAACCCACGGACAAAATAGACGTTTGGACGTTCTGTTTGCAAATGTCACATTTCCTGGGCCTAAAACGGGGTTTAAATGCGCCATCATGGGGCTGCATAGGGTCATACTTGGCGATCAAATGTCCCTACACACTGGCAGCGCAGTAGGTAAACCTGACAGGGCATAGATGGGAAAAATAACTACCAGTAGTAGAAAAGAAAAATAACAGCACCCTTGAATTTCGAACACCTGATTTCAAGTCGCACTATGCGAAAAATTATGATTATTTTAAAATATAAGCTTATCATTTAACAATAATAGTGACTGAATTTTCAGATTTCCTGTCAAGCACTGTACAAACCTTTCGAAAGCATTGTTGTCATCCACAACATACAAAGAACAGTGTTGTCTCCTAGTGTCTTTAATTTACAATGTTTCACCATGATCACATGGCAACTTGTTCAAATCCCCTTACCATATATTGTCCCCACCCCAATACTAACCACCACGGTCAAATTCTCACTCCTCCCAGAGAATCGACCAGTCATAAACACAACATCTTAATTGTGAACTTTTTTTCTTTACAGAAGCTTTGGAAGCTTTACTCAATAGAATTCAAGTAGATATTGAGGTGGATTCAAACTTGAAAAGTCTTCAAAAAGGTAGTCTAGTCTCTCATCTCAGCTTAAAGGCAGGGGCGGATCCAGGAATTTCTGAAAGGGGGGGTTGTACACTATCAATGAATGTCACCTGTTCATGTGGCTATTTATACCTGAACCTGATACGACCTTTACGAAATGTACATTATCTTTTCATAACTTGACAAACAGTCGAATGGTGAAAGTGAAATAACTTCGCAAAAACAATTTTATTCTATTATTATTTTGCGAAGAATCGGGCAAAATAACAAAGAAAAATTCTCGAAGGGGGGGTTGCAACCCCCTCAACCCCTCCCCTGGATCCGCCTCTGCAAGGGTATATATCTATGACATCTTAAGTCAAGTTTGTTAATTGATTAAACTGCTTTAGTAGTGAAGTACTTTTTGGAGCAGGAGTGGTGTAGTGATGTGCACACTCGCCTCTGGCAAGTTTTGGGCGCAGTCGACAAATCATGGACCTGGCATCATGAGGTGCATTTCGATTGTTGTTGGCTTTTGTTCTTCCTCTGAGGATGTTTCTTGAATACTCCAATTTAGTCTGGTTGTGTCTTACATAGTTAAGCTTTGTAAGCAAGCTAACAACTTGACACATAAATTGATTTATTTATTTTAAAGTTTAAAATCCCCCTTTTAATTTGAGGATACACAACAGACCATCACATAGGGGTGGTTTACAGATTGAAATCCCTAGAGAAGAGTGTAGTTCAAAGTGGAAAAGGAATCGGCGCAATACAGAGGTCCAGTTATCTGGAACTTCATTAACCCTTTCACCCCCATGATCTGAATATTAATTCTCCTTACTGACTGATCTACAATTCTTTTTAAATTTAGTTTAGAAAATTTGGTGTTACATCAGACAACATCTTCAAGTTGATTATTTTCTTTATTCTTACTGCCTGTTTGGTTGATAGTGTTTTAAAACATGAAGAAATTACATATTGATCACTCGTGGAAGTGAAAGAATTAATAGGATGGTCAGTTTTAATGTAAATGTTCAAAAAGACAATTTTAACAATATTCTACGTGGGCTGTCTCAAGACATAATAGCTTCTCATTCGATGCACCTATGATAGCCATGAAAGACCAATATTTTATTTATTTTTAAGTATTATATTATACTAAAGTTTCTAGCCCTATTTGACATTTTGTCAATGTATTCTATCTTATTGATGATGCTTTATTTTTTTCGATTTAGTCAGGTGTATAGATTAGATTTCCTCACTATAGCAACACCTTTTCCAGCAGAAGGTGAAAAATGCTCAACATGTGACCATTTTCATGATAATTATACCTGGAAATCTCAAAACAGATATTAACTTAAAATAACTAACAAGCCCAAAAATTAATATGGCATATGTTGTTTGTTTAGTTCATGTTAACTTGAATCCATATTTCCAAAAAGTATTTAATTGTATATTCTCCCTGTTTTGTTTCAGAGATCCATGAACAGACCCTCACCAAATTAAGACAAGAGTTAACTCAGATTAGTCAGGATGAATGGATGTACAAACCAATTGATCAGATCATTGGGTTTTGAACACTGATGTGTAAATAGCCTTGACATGGATTAAGTTACTACCAAACCATGACAGCTTGCAGTGAGAAGCTATCAAGCCAAACCAAACGAACAATCACAGTTCTGCCATTAGCCAAGACAGTGTTTGGTTGTGCATTCAATACCAGAATGGTTTTTTTATCAAGCTCTGAGGCAGAAATTTCAATTTTTAGACTTTACTTGCAGCCACACTGTCTGCCATCACTATCACCATTATCATCAACTGTTGTAAATGTCTTTATTATATTGATGATAAACAGAGAATGGAAAATACTGTTTACAAATTTGACACAGAGAAATGTCAGCAAAATGGACTCGGTCAATCTTGTTGAATGAAACATTTCTCAGGAGACTTGCAGTTCTTTTATCACTGTATCTTGAGTAAAGAGACAACTTACTGAACCGGCCTTGCGTCAAGCCAGGGATGTAGCACCATTTGCCTACTAATTAGAGCTTATTGCTAGGTAAAATTTCACTTTGAAAAAATACTTCCATTAACCTTTAAGGTACTATGCCAGAAAAGCCAGCTAAGTTGTATTGAGCTAACTTAGTGTATAATGACCATAGCTTACATGACTTCACAAATTGAACAATGATATTCTCCAGAGCAAGATCACATAATCTGAAATGGAGCAGCTACAAACAAAGAAGCTGGTCTAAAGTTTAAACAATTACTTGTACAGACCAAAGCACAGCATGATTTTGAGTAAGCTGCTTTATTTTCAAATTGCAATATTTTATACTGTACTTAACAGATGCTTGGAGATAACAACTAATCACAACTTGTACTTCGGTGTAGTTTTCCTAAGTTTAACTCAAGAAAAGATTCCAATAAATATTTATTACATAATCTGAGCATATCTTTTACAAGTCAAGGGACAAAAACTATAAACAGTGGCAGATCCAGACCTTGAGCTAAGTGGGAGGGGGGTCTTGATTTACTTGCCATGGTGGCCATTTTCCCTTCAGTCATTTCTTCTTTTTTTTTACCCAAAATAAGGGGGGGAGGCCCCGGGCCCCCCAGGCCCCTCCCCTAGATCCACCACTGATAAATACTAGTCGAATTGTAGAAAGTAGAATTATATTCACTATTTTAACTTAACACAAAGCTATACAAATGTAATTTCTACCTAAACCTCTGAAATAAATGCTCAAAAATTGCTTTTGTTACATGTATCAGACTAATGTTGCGCAGAATTTAGCAATTGCTTGCACAATCATTCCCTCTGAATTTAAGAAATGGACCAACTTACAAAAACTTCCCATTGTAAAATAATTTAAATATTACTAGCACCTCCCCTGCAAATGTAGGAAAACATAAAAAATCCGAAAGATATTGGCTTTTCCCTCAAGAGGTCTATCATTAGTGTAAGAATGTTTGTGTGGAACCTCCATCTTTTCCAGCAAGGAAAAAACTGAGCTTATGAATGGAAATCTGTTTACTTAAGCCTATGTGGGTAAAGAGAGTGTGCCTTGCAGTTCACCATCATTATTTTTTAGTTTCAATTTTTGTAGTTCAGATACATGTAGCCTATAATAAATTCTAGTTTCCCGAAGCCTGCGCATTGCGAACACTATTTTTTTTTTCTGGAATAGACTGTCACAGCTATTACTTTTGATGAGAAATCATGATTGTGTTTCCTATATCTTACATGCATGGAACGCGAGAAGACAAAAATCAAATATTGTAAATACAGGTATAAGAAAATAATTACACTATAATTTCACAAAATATTTACCTAACTCGATATGTGTACCTTCATTTTCGAGTATTGATTCCTGTTTCTTAAGAAGACAGAGACAGGTTAATTTAAAACCTACAAGAGCTTAGGATTAGTAACTTTAAAAATTACTCCAACACCCCATTAATTTCAAAATACCATTTTGAATTCACTAAAGCACATTATCAGTACCCCAATCATATATATCGCCTTGACAACAAGATTATGTTAAGGCATAAATGTTTGCATAACCTGATGCAAAACCTGCCCAACATTTACAACCATAAGGTACAGTACTTTTGAATTCTCCCAAACTTTACTTGTAAAGAGTTCTAGCGCACCAAGGTATGTAAACAAACAGCAGCCCTAATCTATTTCTTTGATAAATGCAATGCTGGATATGTCAAATCTAGTATTTACATAATTATAAAGCCTCATCCTAATCAACTACTCAAGATATATCTCTTGGAAAGGGAGGGAACCAAGAGGGGCAGAATTGTTTTTACAGTCTGAGTACTTAGATAGCTGTCCTGTGATGCACTTTTGTTTGTACTTTGCAAGATTAATTTATCTTCATATGCTATTTTAAGCCCCTTTTTCAAAGTAATCTGTACATTCCAATGAGCCATATTAAATTCCTAGTTAAATTGTAATTCTTACCCCAAACCCAAGACAATCTTTCATTGGAGAATTATGCAGCAAAAGCCTCAGCTACAGATGGATTAAAGGAGCTATACCAAAATATCCTAAGTAACCTTTCTTCTGGAATATGAAAATAATAGCAAATATATCAAAATAGTTTCCAGGGTAGAAAAAACACTAATGAAGAACAAAAACCCAACAACTTGAAGGTGGAAGTGATCACTGAGAAAGTTGAAGACTGATTGTAAATATTGGCCATTCTTATCACAGTGCATCATTCCTGAAATAGCTCCTTTATCAGCTAGTACATTAAATTTAAATAAGTTAGAAGCTGAAATTAAAATATAACTGGTCTAGCTATCACCCAAAAATGTTGCAGTCATAATAACTATTTTTCAAATAAGTAGTCTACACATAAAATATAAATAATTACACTGTATGTCATGAACTTGTCGATCCTTGTTATGTCAAATAACTAGCTGGAACCCAGCCCTCCTGTGCAGTTCCTGTGTGCCGGGCAAACCACCACCCATCCTGTCCAACTCTGAGCAGTTCCAGAGTGTCTCCTTCTTGAAAGGACACCTCTGTGTTTTCCACAGCTTCATAGCCAGCAACAGCAGAGTACATGGATCCTTTAAGTGGAAGATCTTGCATGTTATACTCTGTTATACTCTGTAAAACAGGGAACAAACGAGTTACCAAAAAACTGCAAGAAGAAACTCAGCAATCTTAATAACTAGGACCCAATAACCTCAAGAGAAACATCAAAAAAATGATTGTACTGCAGGTCAATTTTTTTGGGCAAGAGAGGCATCTAAGATACTTGTAAGCAAAACAATTCAAACTGATGATGCCGCAAAAGATTCATCTATGTAGTAAAGTACAGACGAGTCAGAAACACATTAATTTTGGTAGAGAAAGACACAAGCATGCATGTATTTATGCATTATAATGCTGGAAAATACATTAAATAAAAGACTGTTTTAATATTCCTGCGAGAACAACTGCTTATCTTAGGTCATGGAAAACTTGGAAATGTCATGGAAATGTTGCTCTTTTGGCGATCAGTGTTCATAATTTAACTTAAAACTGATCTAAACTTAAAAAGAGTTCCCAAATTTTCGAACCGTATCTCTGGTATCTCTGGTTTTTATCAAGTCATGGAAAGTCATGGAATTTTAAAAGCTTAAAAAAGAATACAAACCCTGTAGTGTACATGTACGGTTGGTTAATATTCTCATTTCTCAATGAAAGAAGCACTCTACAAAGATCTTTGTAGTACTCATTCCTGCTGTTTATATAATAGTGCATTCACCAGATCAAAAGGCCTGGTGTTAATTCCTACTGGGGGTCATTGTGTTGTATTCCGGGGTAAGACACTTTGTCTCCACTCAGCAGACATTTTTACATTGTTTGCAAGCAATAAGTGCAAAGGAATAAAGGGGTAAGTTTCTAAAGAAACTGTGGTGTTGCATCAGTGGGAGTATTACAAGATAATTTGGTTTTCTCAACTGAGTTGATAATGTGAATTGGCCAGTGTAAAGATGAAGTTTTGAGCATTAGCCCTTCATCAGAGTGAATCTAATAAGTGCAAAAGGCTATATTGCAGTAACATTGCTTGCCTATGGTAGTAATGAGTACTGGAGAATTGTTAGGCAAGGGCCAGGTGGTGGGGGGAGAAGGTACTCCCTGTAATGGCCTATATGGCTAGGCTCATGCTTCAGGCTTCAGGTATATAAAAGGATAGGCATTTCACTAGTTGAGGTATAGGAAAGGATAGGGGAATCCGTCATTTAGTTATTTAAAAGGGACTTAATTAAAACATTTGGAACAGATGTATCAACAGTTTAGAAAAGGGATGCAGTGTTCTTAGGTTGGACATTAGGGCGGGAGCCTCCCTGTATAAATTTTGCAGAGTACCCCCTCCCCCCCAGGTTAAGGGCAAGCTGGCACAATGCTGGAGCATAGCCTCTGATGGACTAACAACGCTCACAGGGCATAGCAAAACCCCCTCCACATAACTTCTTGCAAAATAAACCTGAATTAAGTGCAGCAGAGTGTGTACTGCGTCCTTACCACAGCCTGGGTATACTGCGTATTGTATTCAGGCTGTTCTGGTTCATTGGTTGGTGACTCATCACTTATATCTGAATCAAATTCCTCTGTGTCAAAGCCATCATCATCATCATCGTCATCGGTGTTAGCCCTCTCTAGTATGTCTGAACATCTGAACATAAATATTGATGAGTAACAAAATTGTTATTTCTATATCATGGAGAGGAAGGAAGAGTGAACAAATGCATAACCAAACTCTGATCTCAACCAGTTTCTCGGCTTCTCACTGGTGGGGTCAAGATAGATACAACCAATAACCACTGTCATGTTCCCCACCACTACCTCTGCCGGGTGAATACAGGATTTTAGAGAAGGGGGTTTGAGATAGGGACTGACAAAGGCAATTCCCTGTTGGAGGGGTGGGGGGTGGAGGGGGGTCTAGAGCATCCTCCCCCAGAAATTTAAAACTGAGGTCCTCAGAAATGGGATTTCTGAGGGGCTGAGGCCAAGTCAGCATTTTATAATTATACCTTATTTTGTTTCAATTTAGGGGGTTCCACCGAATCCTGTGAACCTGCCCCCCCCCCCCCCCATATCTACCCCAGCCTTGTCAAGGACCACCCACCCACCCACATATGGGAGGATAGCCGAAGCTGTGTAGGATTACCTGAGGAGTTCTGGGAATCAGATCCCACTGGTGTCATTCTATTTTGCAAAGAAGAAGTGGTGTCAAAAGTTAGTGCCAAACTCTGTAAAAGTTCTTTGACTAAGAATTAATAGGTAGTGAATTATTGCTTAACAAATAGTCCCCATTACATTACTAGCTCACAACTGAAGCATTGATATTGTTAGTGGACTGAAGATAAAGATCTGTAATCTAGATGACTGTTTGCTGTTACCTCTTGTTAGAAGCTGTAAAAGTGGATCCAATTGACAGTGTAGAATGGCTTCTCGATTTTAGTTGTGTTTCTGTAGAAGTGGTTGCTGATGACAGAGCTGAGGTTGACTTCCAACGATCTAAGAGAATACATAGTGTTAAGTACTGTCTGAGGTGTTTCAACTGTTGTTGCATGCCTTACTTGTTACCAAACAAATACGCAAATACAGAGAAAGTTAATATATATGTGATATAAAGTTATGTGATCTGACAGGATGAGTTACCTACCATGAATTCCAAATTGTTCTGAAAGAGGAAAAAAGAACTGTTAGTCAATATTACACTTCACACAGTAAAAAAAAATAAAAATAAAAATAATAATTCACTAAACAAAAAACAAAAGTGAAAATCTAAGCTCCACCGAAGGAAGTGGCATTTTATTTTACTCTGCTTGTTCTTATGAGTCTTAATTAAAAGAAGGTCAGTCTGGATAACACCCTCTTAAATGGAAAAACATTAAGAAAAAAAGAATGACTGAAACACAAAAGCCTATTAATGTTAATGTGGGAGACGTTTTTACAAACCTTTCACTTGATTAAATTGGGACTGCAGAAGATTTGTAATTTCCTTTGCCCAACGTTTCTTTACTTCCATAGATGTTGGCTGAAAGGTGAAATACATAGAACCATTTTATAACTAAAAGATGTCAACTTGAAGATCACCCATTTTTCAATTGTTCATTATTTTTTGAAAGCAGGATACCCCAGAGACTATGATTGCAATCAGACCACCCGGGGATGTCCCTGGCCAAAAGAGAACTTAAATCCGGTTGAAATTTGAACACAAAAACAAAAATTAAAGACATGCCATGGGTAAACTTCAAAGCTGCCAAGGCCTGAAAAGGCATCTAGGCTTGTTAATGAGGCAGCTTAAAGTTTTCTTAGCTGGGTACATCCCTGGACAGCACAGGGTAGTAAAAATATGCACTACTCTCACTTGAATTTTAAGACATGACAGATTTCAGTATTGGGCAATAGACTGTGTTACATAATCTGCCGACGGGTTAGCTCAGTAGGTAGTTCTGAACAAGCATGTGGGAGGTCACAAGCTCAAACCCAAGCTGCCAACATTCAGGATCTTTAAATAACTGAGGAGAAAGTGTTGCCTTTGTAATGACATCTGCAAATGGTTAGACTTTCTAGTCTTCTCAGATAAGGACGATAAACCGTCTTCATAACCAATTCTGTGGGATGTAAAAGAACCCACACACTGTTCGAAAAGAGTAGGGGACATAGTTCAAGGTGTGGTGATCTACCTCTCATCTGATGGTTAAATGCTCGGAGATATTAGCTGCATAAGCTACTCTAAAATCTGAGGGTAAATAAAGTAAGTATGTATGTAATGTATGTTTGTATGGCATGTTGAAAGCTCTCATGGATGACCAACTTCTAGCTCCACAGTTCATGGTCACTATCCAGATTTCAATTATTGCACACAAATGACCTTTTTTCTAAATCCCAACAAGGTCACTAATAATTATTAAGAGAGGCAATTGGATACAAACAATCAAAGATGGCATTAATGCATTCTCCAAACCTTTGGAATCGCAAATATAACCTTAATTGATTAGCATTATTGAAATAGACTAGCTTGTTAATTTAAGTATGCAGCATGGAAGATATTTGAACTCACTTGCATGACAAAGACTTCTGATCTTCCATTCAGCCACAATTCAAATTTTTCAGGTGCAGCTGGCAGTGTTTCAGTGAATCCCACATCACATGTCTAAAAACAGTGAAAAATAATACGTATATGACACACCATAATAATAATAATACTATTAATAGTACACAATTAAATTTAAGAAAATAACATGATTGTATCAGACTCAGCATAATAATAATTTAAAAAACTCCGACTATGAGCCAATAGTTGGAGTTTCATGTCATATGGAAAATAGTGCGCCAAGTTTAAAAATTTTCCACACGAAGTTTTCAACATCAGCCCTCTATAATGGCCGAAATAAAAATTGGCCCCAAAACCCGGTTTGAGAATTTACTAAAAACAAGGGTCAGATTGTTTTCGGACTGTCAGATTGTTTCCGGACACCATTTTTTTTGGTGTATTAAACAAATTGCATGTCTTTTTTGTTTAATAAGCAATTTTGACACATCAAGTTTGATTATTAAACTAAAAAGTCGTTATTTTTGGCTTATTAAGCAAGAAAGGTTGCTTATTAAGGTGGATGGTACCAGTTTTCCGGACGCGGGAAGTCTGGTGACGACTGCGCACCTCACGCGCGAGATTTGTCCACGAGATTTAGAATACAGAAAAACCAAAACAAATAAGGCGGCACAAAAACTATTGCCCACCAGGTGTTTTTTCTCCCTGTCTGTCCGAGATTGGATCAAAACGAAAGTTGTCCTTTGGGCGTCAGTTGTTAAGCAATTCAGTATGCGTTAGAAAAACACTTTTTGTAGCTCAATGCCCGAGTTTCCATCAGTGTGGCGATCAATCCTGTCGGCGATCGCGATCAGTAACAATTTGAAAACTACAGGTTCTTCACCATACGGACCGACCCTAAGCCGGCAAATAACGTGTTTACTTTTTTCCTGCAGTAAATTGGTTTTGCAGCCGATTACAAATGGGTTTGTTTACTCAACTTTGTCAAATCGGGTGGCGCGCCGGCCGTCTACTAACGATTTGTAAAAAAATCTTCCCAACGACTGAACGAGTAACTCAGATAATAGACAAGGAAAGATGTATTAAAGAACAAATATTTTTCGATCTACTTTATTTTAGTTGCATTTATGTCACCTGTTAAGTTCTCCAATATTGTTTTTCCGGTGTGAAATTTCATGCGAAGTTTGAAGTTTTACTATAAAACAATTTTCGGTCAGTCGTTGCCATTAAAGTCACTTGAAATCAGACTTTTCTACCGTAAATTGAAAAGCAGAAAGCGACGAAATTCTTCAAGTGTATTCCACAGAAATTATCCTAAATACAGCAACGATCAGAGGTAAATTCGACTGAAACTAATTTTACGGCGACAGAAACACAGGAATCCAGGGATACAGCGCCACGGCTACAAACAATCAAGCAAACAACACTCAACTGAATTTACTTACAGCGACCCTCCTTGCCAAACCTGCGTTGATTTTTCGCCGATGGAAGAGTAAAACAGGCAAAAGATTGACGATTACCGCTAGCTTTCAGGAGGGCAAAAAAAAAATTTTCCGTAATGGACATTCAACCATATGTAAGTTTTCATTCTAGAGAGTCTGTGTGATACACGATTCAAGCTGACAAGTGTTCTGTCTTAGATTTGGAACCTTTCGTTTGACAGCTTCGGTTTGTCGACAAAACATGGCAAACCAGACGAAACGTTGTGAGGAAATCCTTAAAAGTGAGACCAACGGCAACACTTCCAACTAAATCCTCGACATTGTCCGTGAAGTGAAGACTTGCGAAGCACTTTTCGCAAACACACCGACGATAAGTGCGCGCGTCGCGCGCGTGTACTTGGGCGCATAGGTCAGCAGTAGTCAAAAGGGAGCATGAGTAAATGCCAATCATATAAAATCAAGATTTTGAACTACGCGGTAACGCGCGTGGAAATTGTTGAACTCGCGAAGGCTTTTGCAAGAGAACGAGCCCGGTGACCCTATATTTTTATTGTTGGGATGTTTTCCCCTCATTGAAAGGAGACATCAGGTGAAATTTTAAAAATTTCTACGAAAGGAATTTTTCATTATTGATAAACTGCCGTTTTTACCGTTTATAGAAAATCCGCTTCGTAGAAATTTTTTTAAATGATCATGTAGTTTCATTTTCAAATGACAAAGAAACTAATGTGAAAAAAATTGGGGGTCACCAGGTTAGTTTTCAAGATATAAGCGTTCGAAGCTCAAAAGTAGGTCTGACCAATCATCAAGTATCGTTGCCATGGTAACAGTTGGTGACAAAATAATTGTCGTTTTTGGACGAGAACAAATTTTGCAATCGGGTCATACACAAATTTTGTTATGACGTTGAGTTGATTTTTTGTTCTTTCCTTTCAAAGTTTACATATTTAAAAAACCTGAAAACTGGTACCATCCACCTTAAGCAAGAAAGGTGGCACTTCATGTTTATTAAACATGTGACTTTCGCTTAATAAGCAAGAATGGCAGGTATTCTTGCTTATTAAACAAGTGTCACACAACACTCTGTCACACTAAGTTCGTCCGCCATTACGGATAAAAATATCGACAACGAAAACAACGCAACGGATAAATCATTCCTATTGAAAACCTTCAAATACAAGTCTTGACTGGTCAGGCCTTCAATGAAAGCCATAATTAAGTGACGACTTTCCTTTTCTGGACAGATATTTTTGTGTAAGTTTTCTTCACGGCGTGATCGATCGGCAGCCGGCGGCCTTGAACGACTGCATTTTCGATGTTCAAGTTTTCAAACGAAAGTGAACCTGTTCAGTCGAATTGCACAACATCAGCATTTTAAATAAATAGGTCTTTGAATACACAACGGACGGATATTTCATTGAACACAGACTATCCATATAGGTGGTCTCTACGGACTGCATCTGGGCTTACTTCAAACATGTCAAATTACAGCGCGGGTCAATTTTGTCAACATTTACAAGATTACTGTTGTCATCAATTTGCGCTTTCCTCTTGATGCACTTATTGCCGAAAGTTTGGGCTGAATTTCGTTGAAAAAACTCGGCTGAACATAAAAGAGTGAGAATTAAAGTTTATCTGAACAAAACCGGCGGGGTTTTTCACCGAGAAACTACTAAAACTTGAAATGCCATTTTTGGTTATTAAGCGAAAAAAGTGACACTTTTTGCCTATTAAACAAGGCACTCTTGTTTATTAAACAAAAAAGTTAGTTTTTCTTGCTTATTAATCAAAAGCGTCCCACAGTAAGTTAGGTGTTAGTGTTCAACGGCTACTAGACGCCTTACATGTAAGCTTATTACCGAAATCGGCATATCAGAACAAAGAAAATAGTGCTAAGCTTATTTAATATTGTGAAAAACTCTTTTTGTGTACTGTTCTTATATGCTAAGCGATCACACTTTAAGGCATGAATTTCCTTTTCGACAGTTAATTCAGGGAAAGATTTTCGATTAAATTTTCCCGAAGCGTTTGAATGGTGAAAGCCGCGAGCGACTATTGCTCGTTCAATGTTTGAAGTTTTAAACGAAATAACGATGAGCCTTGTTCTCTCAAAATACTGAGAAATATGAAGACAGCAAGAACAGAACACTTCAATGAAGGTGGACAATCGTAGAACTATGTTTCTAAGAGATTAAAATCTATTTTGGGTACGATCGGTCTAAAATAAACAACACCACGATCCGCGCCGCCTTTCAGTCGATTTAGACCGAAAATTACCGGAGTCAGAGAAATGTTCTGATTTCTGCGTTCTGCGTTGCCTTTCGTGTTCTGATTGAACCCGTAAAAAATCTCACACAGACGAAAATGAGTGATAGGTTTTCTTTTTCAACAAAGCTGTTTGTCCACTTTCGTGAGTTGCACAATCCACCCACGGACAATATGAAAAACCATTTTTAGGTTATCAAGCGAAAAAGGCATCAATTCTTGGTTATTAATTATGTAACTTTTGCTTTTTAGACGAAAATAGAGCTCTTCTTGCTTGATAATCAAGCCTCGCAACACTTCCACGAGACCTCGCCGACGCGGGTTACCGCCGAGAAATTGTGGTCAAAGATTACATGCATACTTTTTGCGGGACTATTTCACGGCATTTACGTTTAGTCGTTAGATAAATAAACTTCCAGCTGAAAGAGTGCAAATTTATGCTGTTATCAGAAGTTCTTTTCTCTCGGCATAAAAAGTTTTCGGAAAAAGAGTTTTTCATGATTTGAAGTAGGCTTACTTGCTAATCTGAGTGAATCACACTGTCACACAACCTGTGCGACTTTTCTCAGCCTCTTGTAAGCTGGTCACGTTCCATGCTATTTAAATAAAATTCAACGGATTGAAGCGATGTAAAAGTCATAGATTTTCATTTAAAGTACGCACTTAAGCTTAACGTTTTTTACTTTATCAGTCACCTGCAGAAAATAAGCTTACAGTCGCTTATAGTGAGATATGCAAGCCGGGAGCCATTTACATCTCGCGGTGCACGAGTTTCGTTTTTGCTAAACTTGTTTAACCGTAGCTACCAAATCTCTTGACGTATGTAATAATAATTTCAGTTTTGGTTAGAAAGAAACCTAGAACTGGACACTCCGCCCGGGCGTTAAATGATTAAATTGGCCTTCCGGCCGTACAAGTTAGTACAACACTCACTCGCACCAATAAGCTTGTCCATGCGTGTTTTGCGGGTCTGGGCGGAAAAATTATAGAGAAGTTATTAAAATGTTTAAGATCAATGTCCTTGCGAATAAATCTCGTGGTCCTTTCGGTTTTTAGTCAAAATTTATTGTTTTTGGGTAACGATAAAATCTGTCGATGAAATGAACAACATTACCAGCGCCGTCGGATTGAATACAAAATCTCAGACAGACCAAAAGGAAGCGGTAACCGTTTTTTTACTAGCTTGTACTTATACACAAATACAAGAAATTTGCAACAAACAATCCACTGAACGAAAATATCAGCTCTTCTCGGTTGACAATTTTTCCTTCAAAAAATGTCATGAGACCCCCCACCACACCGCGCCGCGAATTTCACGTGCAGAAAACTGCCGAGAATAGCGATCGAAAGATAACAAAATTTGCATATTTCTTCGGACTCTGTCACGGCTTAATTACTTCCAGTGGTTGGATAAATACATTTCCAAGAGTGAAATTGGTAAGCTTATGCTGTTATCAGCAGCTTGCTTTTTTTTCTTTTGGTATGAGGAGTTTTCAGCGACAGAGTTGGCACGATTGAAGCACCTTTGCTTTCCTTCACACAACGGACCCGAGTGTTGCTGCGTTTGGCAGTGTAGTGTTTTTGAAATATTCAACGGTATGAAACGATTTTTTAGATTTTCATTTGCAGTACAGACTAGTGGTTTAAACTTAAGCTCAAGACTTAATCGGTCACCTGCTACACTGCTGCACTGAGGTATGCAAGAGATTACTACGTGTGGATGGGGTTTTCGTATTTCAATCTCGTTTGTTCCAAACTTGTTAAACAACCGTAGCTTCCAACCTCTTGAAACGTTATCGTATGTTAGAATATTTGTTTTGTGGGGAAAATCTCAGAGCTAGCTAGACAGCAAAAGGCACCCGTTGGTACACTCGCTCAACTCAGGACAACAGTATATTCTCACTCGCGTGCGTTTTGCGCGGGAAAAATGTCAGACAGCTTTCAACCGCTCTAATATCGGCCGGTGCAGTCTAAATCAAAACGGCAATGAATAGACAACTTTTTAGCATCAACATACAATTATTTTAATTAACGATAATGCCAGTTACCAAAACTGACGAAGACAACTGAATGATCTCACCTTCTTCTTTTTGGTCTTTACAAGTAAAGAACACAACACCGGAGCCTATGGGGCGGTATCAGCGTCAAAAATACAACTGAAGCTACATAACATGATAGTCCGACTGTTTAATGCAATGCATCGTCTACCCGAAGCCATGGTTTGAGCACACTATTCAATATTGCGACTTAACTAAGCGATAGTTCGTCAACAAGACACGTTGCTTTGTCACGCAGCGTGACAGAACGATACTCTTTCCACCTAAATGCAATTGCTCGACTACATTGTTGCCTATTGAGACGCTAGTCCGACCTCTGAACGTGATATTTTGAGAACCTTGCTGGACAGAACAATACTCTGTCAACGTCGTACAGTCGTTTGGCTATTAACGTTTTACATCGCCGTCTGTTAAGAATGTGATGTTTTGGTAGTCAGATGCACAGCATGTTTATGGCGCGGCGAGACGACAAAATCAACACGATGTTCCGGGAATCTGGAAACTAACGGTTCGCCTCCAAATGAGATTATAAAACACGGACTGCGGACTACGGACTACGGACTACGGACTGGGTATAAAACACGGACTCGGGTATAAAACGCGGACTAAGCATTACAGACTGGGTATAAAATACGGACTCGGGTATAAAACGCGGACCGAGCGTTACGGACTCGGTCTAAACACGAAGAAAGGTTCTACATTGAATAAATTCTCACACAAACGTCTTCATAATAAAAATAGAAGCTACCTGTAATTATAGCAGTCTCATTTCCCGAAAATGCCCGCTCATACAGGTTTAACCATACTCGATTGCCAAAAAAGAAATAGAAGACACTGAAAGTCACAAAATTGACGAGCTGTGTGAATTTTCGAATGATTCAAGCCATTATTAAATGTTTTGAAAGATCAACAGTAACGACGTGTCCAGCTGTTTATTTATACGTAAATTCGGCCATGGCGAAATGAGGAACAAAAAGTTGAAAATAGAAAAAAACGACATTACTCAAGAATGGTAGTTCTACACTCCTTAATATCGCCTTGGAAAAGGAAGGGGAAAAAAAGAAAAAAAAAACGTTATTACAACACGGGGTATTCGTATTTTGTCACCCATCCAAGTACTATCCCCGCCCAACAGGACTTAACTTTGTTGAGCAGAAGAAACATGTTGCTGCCCTTGTGAGATCTTGTGGTATGGTGACTCCACGGTGAACGCATTTTTTTTTTAATTTCTAAGATGAGAAAAGGTATCAAAAAAATATCTGATACTGCATGGCTGGGAAAGTAGAGAACAAAAAATTAGAGGAATATGAAAATGAGAACTATCACTTGCTTTGGTGATCGGCCAAGCGGCACTTTCCAAATAATCGCCTCGGTCTCTCGGACGAAGATAACTCGGTTTCACGGACCGATGACTTTGTGAATGTGAATGTTCTCAACAGCGTTGCATCTCCTCATGTACTCTCTTACCTGAAATCGAAACTTCGCAAGAAAAGAAGAATTAATATATGAAACTATCGCAGCCCTTACCTCCAATTCCGGCCATCTTGAAACAAGTTCTCATTTTCATATTCCTCTAATTGTTTCTCTCTACTTTCCCAGCTATGCAGTATCAGATATTGTTTTCTCTATTTAATACCTTTCCTCATTTTAGAAATTTTAAAAGAGTGCGTTCACCGTGGAGTCACTGTACCACAAGAACAGCAACATGTTTCGTCCGCTCAATAAAGTTAAGTCCTGTTGGGCGGGGATAGTACTTGGATGGGTGACAAAATACGAATACCCCGTGTTGTAATAAGTTTTTTTTTCTTTTTTTCCCCTTCCTTTTCCAAGGCGATATTAAGGATTGCAGAACTGCCATTCTTGTGTAATCTCGTTTTTTTCTATTTTCAACTTTTTGTTCCTCATTTCGCCATGGCCGAATTTACGTATAAATAAACAGCTGGACACGTCGTTACTGTTGATCTTTCAAAACATTTAATAATGGCTTGAATCATTCGAAAATTCACACAGCTCGTCAATTTTGTGACTTTCAGTGTCTTCTATTTCTTTTTTGGCAATCGAGTATGGTTAAACCTGTATGAGCGGGCATTTTCGGGAAATGAGACTGCTATAATTACAGGTAGCTTCTATTTTTATTATGAAGACGTTTGTGTGAGAATTTATTCAATGTAGAACCTTTCTTCGTGTTTAGACCGAGTCCGTAACGCTCGGTCCGCGTTTTATACCCGAGTCCGTATTTTATACCCAGTCTGTAATGCTTAGTCCGCGTTTTATACCCGAGTCCGTGTTTTATACCCAGTCCGTAGTCCGTAGTCCGTAGTCCGCAGTCCGTGTTTTATAATCTCATTTGGAGGCGAACCGTTAGTTTCCAGATTCCCGGAACATCGTGTTGATTTTGTCGTCTCGCCGCGCCATAAACATGCTGTGCATCTGACTACCAAAACATCACATTCTTAACAGACGGCGATGTAAAACGTTAATAGCCAAACGACTGTACGACGTTGACAGAGTATTGTTCTGTCCAGCAAGGTTCTCAAAATATCACGTTCAGAGGTCGGACTAGCGTCTCAATAGGCAACAATGTAGTCGAGCAATTGCATTTAGGTGGAAAGAGTATCGTTCTGTCACGCTGCGTGACAAAGCAACGTGTCTTGTTGACGAACTATCGCTTAGTTAAATCGCAATATTGAATAGTGTGCTCAAACCATGGCTTCGTGTAGACGATGCATTGCATTAAACAGTCGGACTATCATGTTATGTAGCTTCAGTTGTATTTTTGATGCTGATACCGCCCCATAGGAGCCATGCATCTTTATCACACCGTAATGTACTTCTAAAACTCATCTTGCCCTTTAAATATCCGATCTTTCAATGCCCTTGCGAATAAGTCATCAGTGACTTGAACCGCTATAAGTGATGATTTTCCTTTTACAATCACTTCCTCGGCCTCGTGCATATGTACCACAAGCATATACGCAAAGCGATCTCCCGAACTCCTTCGGTAAACGGATAATGCTGGACGTTTTTAGTCAGTGATTTTGCAAGATCACTCTTGTTTTCCTGACTAATGTCTTCCATAATTTAGCGGGGCAGTCACACATTTTCAGTCGCTCTCTGTTCTTTTTACTACAACTGCATTGCAAATTCCGGACCGGCCTAAAACTAATGGAGAAGTCATCAAAGTGATTGCGTTCAACGGACTTGCGAATAAATCTCGATTGTCGTAGCGTTAAGTTGAAATTCGACGAACATTTCCTCTGCACTTGCCAGTGTCATGATAAGGTGATCACGTTATTAAAAGTGGTTGCGATTTTCAAACGGCGGAAAAACCTTTGGGAATAAAGACAGATCTCACTGCCAAAATCTGTCCAATCAAACTCGTGGCTGTCAAACTGTCAAACTTGGGCACGCCCTAGACCAAAGTTGTTTGCCGGTTGTAAATTGAAGCGTTATAAAAAATCTCCTACCGACGAAAAGGAGCAATAGTTTAATTATTGATCATTATTGGACAATAAAACCGTTTTTCCGCTGCCAAACCGTACTGTGCCACGACTAGACAATACTGCAATGAAGAATCCGTGTACTTGAAAACCATCTTTTAAGTATCAAGCGAACACGGCGTCAATTCCCGTTAATTATATATAAGTAGCCGATTGACTCTTCTTCTTGCTTGATAATCAAATCTTAAAAGAATTTCATGAGACCACGCCATTCCACCGCAAAGAGTGGAAAAATATTCCCGCTATCATAAAGGCTCTTTTCTCTCGCGTATTAAAAGAGTTTCAATCGCTCCCTGACCTATCTATTGCAACTGCTATGAATTTTCGTGCAGCTCAAACCCGGCCGCCATTAACTCTCTCCTGCAATTTGTATGTCAAGCACTACTCCTTGCAATCTGCAGGATTAAATATACTAAATAACGTAACAAATGGGTGTCAGTGTTGTACACTACAATGTGAGGGTTTTTCTTATTATTTTTTTGGTCTCTTGGATAATAACCTAGTGTATTTTCATTTTTACCATTAGGTCGCTCATGAAGCTACAGATTAGCAGCCATGGTAGCTTGGAGTGCACAGCTAGTCAGTTTAGAAAGTTTTAGACAGAAGAGTGGTTTATACTTAAAGGAATTTACTTGTTTCACTAAGAAAGAATTTATCCACTGCCCTGCCTATTTTATTCAATTCTTACCTTGAGCTTCGCGAATTTGCTAGCGGTCAAGGTCTTAGTTTGATTTGGTGTTGCGTACATGGCGTATGTGCTGTCATAAACAAACAAAAATCCACCCTAACGTTTGCCTTCTTCGTTTTCAAAAACTCGAATTCCCTAATTTTGGATCATTTTGACATTGTTGTTGGAATGCAGTTCAAATTTTACTTTAATCTTTTAATCTAAACTATTTATTTTGCATTTGCTTTTATCTTGATGAGCTTGAGGGTTCTGTCCTGGTGTACAGGCTCATAAGGGAGGGATTGTTCTTTCTTTGTTTAGAAGTCATTGGTTAGCTGTTTTTTATTGTTTGGTCTGTTGTATCGGCTCTTGTGAACCGGTACACGAGGACAGAACCAGCTTGAGTTTGTTAATTTTCTGCCCAGCAAACAGAGCATGCCATTGAGTGAGAATATACTGTTGTCCTGAGTTGAGCGAGTGTACCAAATATTCTAAGCTACGGTTGTTTGGAACAAACGAGATTGAAATACGAAAACCCCATCCACACGTAGTAATCTCTTGCATACCTCAGTGCAGCAGTGTAGCAGGTGACCGATTAAGTCTTGAGCTTAAGTTTAAACCACTAGTCTGTACTGCAAATGAAAATCTAAAAAATCGTTTCATACCGTTGAATATTTCAAAAACACTACACTGCCAAACGCAGCAACACTCGGGTCCGTTGTGTGAAGGAAAGCAAAGGTGCTTCAATCGTGCCAACTCTGTCGCTGAAAACTCCTCATACCAAAAGAAAAAAAAGCAAGCTGCTGATAACAGCATAAGCTTACCAATTTCACTCTTGGAAATGTATTTATCCAACCACTGGAAGTAATTAAGCCGTGACAGAGTCCGAAGAAATATGCAAATTTTGTTATCTTTCGATCGCTATTCTCGGCAGTTTTCTGCACGTGAAATTCGCGGCGCGGTGTGGTGGGGGGTCTCATGACATTTTTTGAAGGAAAAATTGTCAACCGAGAAGAGCTGATATTTTCGTTCAGTGGATTGTTTGTTGCAAATTTCTTGTATTTGTGTATAAGTACAAGCTAGTAAAAAAACGGTTACCGCTTCCTTTTGGTCTGTCTGAGATTTTGTATTCAATCCGACGGCGCTGGTAATGTTGTTCATTTCATCGACAGATTTTATCGTTACCCAAAAACAATAAATTTTGACTAAAAACCGAAAGGACCACGAGATTTATTCGCAAGGACATTGATCTTAAACATTTTAATAACTTCTCTATAATTTTTCCGCCCAGACCCGCAAAACACGCATGGACAAGCTTATTGGTGCGAGTGAGTGTTGTACTAACTTGTACGGCCGGAAGGCCAATTTAATCATTTAACGCCCGGGCGGAGTGTCCAGTTCTAGGTTTCTTTCTAACCAAAACTGAAATTATTATTACATACGTCAAGAGATTTGGTAGCTACGGTTAAACAAGTTTAGCAAAAACGAAACTCGTGCACCGCGAGATGTAAATGGCTCCCGGCTTGCATATCTCACTATAAGCGACTGTAAGCTTATTTTCTGCAGGTGACTGATAAAGTAAAAAACGTTAAGCTTAAGTGCGTACTTTAAATGAAAATCTATGACTTTTACATCGCTTCAATCCGTTGAATTTTATTTAAATAGCATGGAACGTGACCAGCTTACAAGAGGCTGAGAAAAGTCGCACAGGTTGTGTGACAGTGTGATTCACTCAGATTAGCAAGTAAGCCTACTTCAAATCATGAAAAACTCTTTTTCCGAAAACTTTTTATGCCGAGAGAAAAGAACTTCTGATAACAGCATAAATTTGCACTCTTTCAGCTGGAAGTTTATTTATCTAACGACTAAACGTAAATGCCGTGAAATAGTCCCGCAAAAAGTATGCATGTAATCTTTGACCACAATTTCTCGGCGGTAACCCGCGTCGGCGAGGTCTCGTGGAAGTGTTGCGAGGCTTGATTATCAAGCAAGAAGAGCTCTATTTTCGTCTAAAAAGCAAAAGTTACATAATTAATAACCAAGAATTGATGCCTTTTTCGCTTGATAACCTAAAAATGGTTTTTCATATTGTCCGTGGGTGGATTGTGCAACTCACGAAAGTGGACAAACAGCTTTGTTGAAAAAGAAAACCTATCACTCATTTTCGTCTGTGTGAGATTTTTTACGGGTTCAATCAGAACACGAAAGGCAACGCAGAACGCAGAAATCAGAACATTTCTCTGACTCCGGTAATTTTCGGTCTAAATCGACTGAAAGGCGGCGCGGATCGTGGTGTTGTTTATTTTAGACCGATCGTACCCAAAATAGATTTTAATCTCTTAGAAACATAGTTCTACGATTGTCCACCTTCATTGAAGTGTTCTGTTCTTGCTGTCTTCATATTTCTCAGTATTTTGAGAGAACAAGGCTCATCGTTATTTCGTTTAAAACTTCAAACATTGAACGAGCAATAGTCGCTCGCGGCTTTCACCATTCAAACGCTTCGGGAAAATTTAATCGAAAATCTTTCCCTGAATTAACTGTCGAAAAGGAAATTCATGCCTTAAAGTGTGATCGCTTAGCATATAAGAACAGTACACAAAAAGAGTTTTTCACAATATTAAATAAGCTTAGCACTATTTTCTTTGTTCTGATATGCCGATTTCGGTAATAAGCTTACATGTAAGGCGTCTAGTAGCCGTTGAACACTAACACCTAACTTACTGTGGGACGCTTTTGATTAATAAGCAAGAAAAACTAACTTTTTTGTTTAATAAACAAGAGTGCCTTGTTTAATAGGCAAAAAGTGTCACTTTTTTCGCTTAATAACCAAAAATGGCATTTCAAGTTTTAGTAGTTTCTCGGTGAAAAACCCCGCCGGTTTTGTTCAGATAAACTTTAATTCTCACTCTTTTATGTTCAGCCGAGTTTTTTCAACGAAATTCAGCCCAAACTTTCGGCAATAAGTGCATCAAGAGGAAAGCGCAAATTGATGACAACAGTAATCTTGTAAATGTTGACAAAATTGACCCGCGCTGTAATTTGACATGTTTGAAGTAAGCCCAGATGCAGTCCGTAGAGACCACCTATATGGATAGTCTGTGTTCAATGAAATATCCGTCCGTTGTGTATTCAAAGACCTATTTATTTAAAATGCTGATGTTGTGCAATTCGACTGAACAGGTTCACTTTCGTTTGAAAACTTGAACATCGAAAATGCAGTCGTTCAAGGCCGCCGGCTGCCGATCGATCACGCCGTGAAGAAAACTTACACAAAAATATCTGTCCAGAAAAGGAAAGTCGTCACTTAATTATGGCTTTCATTGAAGGCCTGACCAGTCAAGACTTGTATTTGAAGGTTTTCAATAGGAATGATTTATCCGTTGCGTTGTTTTCGTTGTCGATATTTTTATCCGTAATGGCGGACGAACTTAGTGTGACAGAGTGTTGTGTGACACTTGTTTAATAAGCAAGAATACCTGCCATTCTTGCTTATTAAGCGAAAGTCACATGTTTAATAAACATGAAGTGCCACCTTTCTTGCTTAAGGTGGATGGTACCAGTTTTCAGGTTTTTTAAATATGTAAACTTTGAAAGGAAAGAACAAAAAATCAACTCAACGTCATAACAAAATTTGTGTATGACCCGATTGCAAAATTTGTTCTCGTCCAAAAACGACAATTATTTTGTCACCAACTGTTACCATGGCAACGATACTTGATGATTGGTCAGACCTACTTTTGAGCTTCGAACGCTTATATCTTGAAAACTAACCTGGTGACCCCCAATTTTTTTCACATTAGTTTCTTTGTCATTTGAAAATGAAACTACATGATCATTTAAAAAAATTTCTACGAAGCGGATTTTCTATAAACGGTAAAAACGGCAGTTTATCAATAATGAAAAATTCCTTTCGTAGAAATTTTTAAAATTTCACCTGATGTCTCCTTTCAATGAGGGGAAAACATCCCAACAATAAAAATATAGGGTCACCGGGCTCGTTCTCTTGCAAAAGCCTTCGCGAGTTCAACAATTTCCACGCGCGTTACCGCGTAGTTCAAAATCTTGATTTTATATGATTGGCATTTACTCATGCTCCCTTTTGACTACTGCTGACCTATGCGCCCAAGTACACGCGCGCGACGCGCGCACTTATCGTCGGTGTGTTTGCGAAAAGTGCTTCGCAAGTCTTCACTTCACGGACAATGTCGAGGATTTAGTTGGAAGTGTTGCCGTTGGTCTCACTTTTAAGGATTTCCTCACAACGTTTCGTCTGGTTTGCCATGTTTTGTCGACAAACCGAAGCTGTCAAACGAAAGGTTCCAAATCTAAGACAGAACACTTGTCAGCTTGAATCGTGTATCACACAGACTCTCTAGAATGAAAACTTACATATGGTTGAATGTCCATTACGGAAAATTTTTTTTTTGCCCTCCTGAAAGCTAGCGGTAATCGTCAATCTTTTGCCTGTTTTACTCTTCCATCGGCGAAAAATCAACGCAGGTTTGGCAAGGAGGGTCGCTGTAAGTAAATTCAGTTGAGTGTTGTTTGCTTGATTGTTTGTAGCCGTGGCGCTGTATCCCTGGATTCCTGTGTTTCTGTCGCCGTAAAATTAGTTTCAGTCGAATTTACCTCTGATCGTTGCTGTATTTAGGATAATTTCTGTGGAATACACTTGAAGAATTTCGTCGCTTTCTGCTTTTCAATTTACGGTAGAAAAGTCTGATTTCAAGTGACTTTAATGGCAACGACTGACCGAAAATTGTTTTATAGTAAAACTTCAAACTTCGCATGAAATTTCACACCGGAAAAACAATATTGGAGAACTTAACAGGTGACATAAATGCAACTAAAATAAAGTAGATCGAAAAATATTTGTTCTTTAATACATCTTTCCTTGTCTATTATCTGAGTTACTCGTTCAGTCGTTGGGAAGATTTTTTTACAAATCGTTAGTAGACGGCCGGCGCGCCACCCGATTTGACAAAGTTGAGTAAACAAACCCATTTGTAATCGGCTGCAAAACCAATTTACTGCAGGAAAAAAGTAAACACGTTATTTGCCGGCTTAGGGTCGGTCCGTATGGTGAAGAACCTGTAGTTTTCAAATTGTTACTGATCGCGATCGCCGACAGGATTGATCGCCACACTGATGGAAACTCGGGCATTGAGCTACAAAAAGTGTTTTTCTAACGCATACTGAATTGCTTAACAACTGACGCCCAAAGGACAACTTTCGTTTTGATCCAATCTCGGACAGACAGGGAGAAAAAACACCTGGTGGGCAATAGTTTTTGTGCCGCCTTATTTGTTTTGGTTTTTCTGTATTCTAAATCTCGTGGACAAATCTCGCGCGTGAGGTGCGCAGTCGTCACCAGACTTCCCGCGTCCGGAAAACTGGTACCATCCACCTTAATAAGCAACCTTTCTTGCTTAATAAGCCAAAAATAACGACTTTTTAGTTTAATAATCAAACTTGATGTGTCAAAATTGCTTATTAAACAAAAAAGACATGCAATTTGTTTAATACACCAAAAAAAATGGTGTCCGGAAACAATCTGACAGTCCGAAAACAATCTGACCCTTGTTTAAAACAATTATTCCATTCGCCCTTATTGGATATGAAGTGATTATAACCAACTCGCGCTACACGCTTGTTGGTTATTTTATCACTTCATATCCAACTCGGGCTCATGGAATAATTGAAGGGTTCGGTGGAAAAAGGGCGGAAGGTTTTTTACTCAAAATTTAACTTTGTCAGAAACGCTCCAAATTTCGCATGTAGTTTTGATTAGGTGCGTTAAAGAATGTTCTGTATGTTTTCTTGCTGAGGTTTGCTTAGTTTTCGAAATATTACGTATGCAAAAAACCTGTAGTTTGTGGTCACGTCAGCACGTGACCGCAATGACGGTAATTTCACTTTAAATCAAGGAAAATATTGATCTTTTGCAATGTGCAACCTTAAAAAGTGTTCATTTCAGGTAGAAAAAAGGTCAAAATTTTGATTTCACGTTAACGTGCGGCCGGAAAGATGTTAATTTCACTCAAATTACCGCTTGAAACTAGGGTTAACGTTGAAGGTTAGGGTTATGGAACAAGGTTAAGGTTAGCGTTTGAGTCCGCAGGGTTATGGGTCGAGCTTAGAGTTAACGTTCATGCCTAGGGTTATTGCTTAGGGTTAGGGCTACCGCTCAGGATTAGGGTTATTGCTTAGGGTTAGGGCTAGCGCTTAGGGTTAGGGCTATTGCTTTGGTTTAGCGCTAGCGCTGAGTGTTAGGGTTGGCGCTTCGGTTTAGGTTAGGGTTATGGGTCGAGCTTAGAGGTACCGTTCAGGCCTAGGGTTATTGCTTAGGGTTAGGGCTAGTGCTCAGGATTGGGGTCGTTGCTTAGGGTTAGCGCTAGCGCTTCGGTTTAGGCGAGAGTTAAGGTCAGAACACGTTAGAGTTAGCGGTGTTAGGCCACGGGAAACAATCTCGACTTGCACGAATCGATACCTAAATAAAGTCAATGAATAGTGGCTAGAGAGAGAGGTTGAACGTTTTGCAAATTGGTTGCGTCGGTGATTGAAATGTTTCTACGTGAAATTACTTTTTTGGTACAAAACTAATGCAGTGAAAATGGAATAAATAAATAAATAGATAAGAAATAAATAAAATAAAAACTCAGCTCGTTCCGTGAAATGAATATATCTGACAACACAGAAAGAGCAAGCCTTAAGCTAACACGCTGCTCATGCAGAAAAAAAGCCCATGAAACATAAAATTTATCAGCAAAGGAAGGCTGAAATACAAAGCAAAACTTACATTAATTTTGAGCTGAAGTTTTCTTCTTCCTATAGTTAAACCTGCGGTCAGGCATTCTTTGTCTTTTTTCTTCGCGGCGGGCTCGATTCTATCACAATTCAAAGTAATCATCTGCTTGGAAAAGCACGATGCACACTCACGGAACGCTTGCTTGCGAATTTAACCGACTGGCAATTTCTCTTTGGACCGTAAAAATGGCTTAGAAACTTCGAATTACGTCTTCAAAGCACAGGTCAAATTCAACGACTTTGCTACCTGGCCTTTCTCGCCAGTTCCCGGCCGTCCGTGTCTGAGTCACGCTAAGAAGTGCTATATAAGTCACGCACATTTTATGCATCAAAGATTATTATGGGATATCCCAGAAATTTTTGGAGCGAGGGATGATGAGGCGGCTAATTTCAAGAAAATAATAAGAGTCTAGAAAGCAGTTCTAATTTCCAATACTGACACATGCCGAAGTTTGGCAAATGAGCCGTAAGTCCGCGACGGATGCTTTGTTTTGGAAGAAGAAGCGTTTCTAGACTCGAACGCCTGGCTCACATGTTCTTCAATGGCTAAGTTAACGGCGGACTTAAACCATGATCACGGAACAAAAACACGCCTTGGTTCTTTGAGGCATGCTAGTGACTCAACGAGGGTCAGAGGCTTAATGACGCCAAATCTCCTACCAGGCGGGCACAAAAATTCCTCGAATAGGCGTTGAATATCGGTGGAAATAACGAGCAAACTCTGCTTAATTAACAGGTAAGCCAGCTCTGACTTAGGGTTATCGCTTTGCGCGCCGAAAGCATACGTCACAATGGCAGCTAAAAAACACATCATCCCAGATCCCTACCAGTAAAAACGGCAATTCAATTACAAAGACACGAAGATAACTAGATATCTTGGGTTTTGAAAAGTGTAGAGAAAGAGAGCGGAAAAAAAAAAAATTGGACCGAACTCCACCTCGTATCGAGCCAGCGTCAGGACAAAACAAACTCGACTCCGGTCCGTTAAGCGCCTTAGCCACTTGTGCTAACGAAGCAGTAGTAGGAGATTCAGGTATTATACTGACTCCATGGTTTAGCGAAACAAAAGGCTTCTTTTGTTTTTCGTTCAACAAAAGGTCCCCAGAGGATGGCCTTAGAAAATGTGTTTTTTCGCATACGTAATATCTCAAAGAGGAAGCAAATTTCAGGGAAAAAACATGCAGAACATTGTTTGACCCAGGTAAACAAAACTGCATGCGAAATTTGGAGCGTTTCTGACAAAGTTAAATTTTGAGTAAAATTTCCACCGAACCCCTCAATTGTTATATATACCCCCAACATTAGCTGGGTCTTATTCACTGACATGACACATTTAGACCAATTGGGTCTGAGCACAAATATTTGATGGATTATGATGATTGTTAAATGCTAGTACTCACTTGAGTGATAAAAAGAAAGGACGTATGAAATCTAGCATATGGCTGTTGTAAGTATGCTGAGTACTAAGTGTCATAGGTAAGTTGCAAGCAACATTTGTACAGATAACCAAAAATTACCTTCACATCTTTTTTGTATTGATACACAACAGCATCTTTGCTAGTTTCTTGAACATCAATCTTCTTGCTAAAGATAATCATCTTTTGATACAAAAACACTTGTCGTTGCTTTCCTGCTTTCATGGGCAATAAACTTAAGGTTTTGTTTGTCTCCCAAACCATGAAGGAATTCTGAAGAAGCAACTTTCCCTGCTCAGCAAGGTTACCAGGGAAACCTTTAATCCCACAAGAGTGCATTACATCATTCACATGGCGTAAAACTCCCTCCATGGTTTCAAGAGCTTCCTGTGAAGAAATTAACAACACAATAATTTTAAGAACCAAAGAGTGAATCAAATAGTTGGACCCACACAGCCAGAGATTGGCACCATTTCCCTAACATGAAGTACACAACATGTAGCTGTGACTATTAGAGACCTTTACATATAACCATCCATGATTGTCAGTATTGATGTTTAATACTACTGACAGAAGGTCTAAACATTACCTCCAAGTCATCATACGCAGTGCTGTTTCTTAGTGTAAGTTTCATCATCTCTCTCAGAAGCAGTTGGTATTTTGTGATTCTCTGCACTGGTTTAAGAAGGAATGCACTCAAAGGCAGCAAATGACCCAAGTGTTCTTGACACTCCTGAAAAATCATCATTCATGTTACATTAGTATTTAACCGCGCGGCCATGGGCCGAGCGCGGTTCTTGCTCTGCACGGGGTTTATTTTTTTTTATTTTTTTTTTTGTCATGTCGGAGAGCTGAACCAGCTCTCTGCTCGGCCAAACTTTGAATCACGCAACCGGTAATGTTTATTCGCCGAAAAAAAAGCTGTTGAAATATTACCACAAGGACATTTGCAAGGATAAATAATGTAATTTAGGACCTGTTGCTGGCTACTAAGGCTGAAATTATCTAGAGTTAAGCTTTATTTTTGTTTTGCTTGCATGTTCACTTTCGAAGGGAATATTCAATGCGCCGGCTAAAGAAGGTAGTCAGCCATGGAATGCGCTGATGCTGATAAATATGACCGTATTTACTGCAATGCCCTTACGGTGATAAATAAGATCGTGTTTACTTCGCCAGAAGCAATGGTGGAGTTTTCTGGGAAAAAAAAATATAACCTCGGCACTCGTCAAAACCTTTGCAAATATATATTCGTTTGAAAGGTCAATTCTCCTTCGAGCTACAGGTAAACAAAAATCTCCGATTACCAATCACGCAACCACGCTATGCAAAGAATGTGAAATAAAATCTCTTTCAATCCAGGCACTGAGCTTACTTTGAATCACGCAATCTCTATTGTTTCCAATGGGTAATGTTTACTCGCAAAACGCTGTTGCTAAATACTTAGAAAACAGTTCAATTTTAAAAGCGCGGTTTTAAGTTGTTTTCAACTTCTTGTTCATTATAATGTACAAAAGAAAAGGGAAATAGAGAAAGTAAAAATAAAACAAACAAAAAACTTGGAAAACATTAAACAAGGTTATGAACTCAACCTAATGTATTTATATGCTTGCTGGATTATGCAGATAAGGCACCATTGAAAAGTATCAATATAGAACCCTAAAAGTGGTCAGAAATGCCTTTAATATTGTGGAGGTCTGGAACCTAGTATGTTGCCATGGTAACAAAACTTGTTAAGCTCATATTGCGCAGCACCTCTAGTAGAATCTTACTGTAAAAATTCAAACATTTATTATACAAATTGACTGAGATATCCTTGTTTATCATATTTGATCAAAATGCGGTTGAGTGTACGACGTCATCACTTGGCTAATTTGCATATTTTAAAAACTTGAATATCTCTGGAATGAAAAGAGATATTTGAAAACAGTAAACAGCATTTTTACTCTTGTACAGACCACTTGTTTATGTAGACCTTACAATGGCTCAGATTTGAAGGATGCGATTTTCATAATAGTGGCACTTTAAGTATTTTGTGGTCCTGACAGTTTGCCACAACCCACCTATACTCCTGGGAAGAGAGATGCCCTGTGACAGTTAAGTGTCTTGTATTAGAATGCAACATTATGATCATTAGCACACAGGCCAACCCTGGACCTCTCAATAAAAATAAACTTTGTTTAACGAGGGTGACACACAACAGTCTTCAACTCATAAACCTGTGGCCCTCGAATTCCCGATTGAATTGGAATTTAGAAATGTTGGTTTTTGAGGAGGGAGGAAAACAGGAGAACCCGGAGAAAAACCCTCAGAGCAGGGGCCAGAACCAATAACAAACTCAACCCACATATGACGCTGGGTCCGGGAGTTGAACCCGGGACACATTGGTGGGAGGCGAGCGCTTTCACCACTGTACCACCCCTGCTCCCACTCTCAATCTAGAATCAAACATATAGAAGGCCACTGTGCCTTCAAAAAGAGAAAAGTAACGTAACAGTACAGCAATCAGTGTTTAAAGCATGTTCTACATCAAGTATATCTTACCTTGAAGAAAGGCAAATTAATGTAGTCCATTCTTAGAGCCTCAGAACTTGGTTTGTTCTTACAATATGTTGCATACATTTCAAATTCATTGCTCTTGACGATGAATGCAGCACCAACAAGAGAAGGCTTATCCTGACACTCCTCAAGCTCAAGTAAAAAGTCCCTGCTATGAAATTCATAGATCTGTTCAATGTTTCCAAATATTATGCTTTTCTTCCCACGTAAGTCAGCTGGGATCTTGCTTCCAGCTCTGACAAATTCCTTAAGGTATCCATTGACAATGCACTCTAAGTCACTGACATAGTCTTTCTCTGTTTGGATCAATTCCCTCATGACTTGAATCCGTTTCCTGCCAGCTTCTGGGCTATCAGTGCCGTCCACAATGTCTCTCTTATAAATAATGAAACACTGTCTTGTGAATAAATGATGGCGAGAGGGAGGGAGGGAGGGAGGTGGGTAGTCTGGAGAGAAGGGACGGTGAGAAGAAGGGAGGGGAAGAGGAAATGAGGTCAGGAGGGGAATATACTATTGTTTGCACATAAGCATGAACAAGTCACTAGAAACATGATCTAAATGAGTATCAAATGCTGCATGATTCATCATGATTTGGTTGACCATGCAGTACGTGACACCAACGTATGTGGCCAAAGTCCAACACAGTTGGTGTGGTTTTATCCAGTTATGAAATTGTTTTCAATAACAATGGATAAACATCCACTGAGAAAATAAATCCATGTATCAGTAACTTGCATTTTTGCCAAAATAAAAAACATTGTCAACTACTAAGGGAAGACCCACCTGCATGCTTGGCTCAGAAACTGATGAACGGACACCTCCTTGTATCTGAAGACTGTCAGTCAACACAATGGACACTGGTCGCTTTGGTGATTCAGGAGGGGTTGACTTCTTACGTTCCCTGCGGAACTGAACTGTAAAAGGGGAAGCAATACATAAATATATTAACTCTAAGTTGCATTTACATGTAAATTATGTGGCATAAAGTTGTATGCTGGGAATTAAATATGGTAGCTCATGATTGGATACTTCTGCATGCTTTGAATAACTTTTCTTTAATTCGTGAATTTTCTGAGAGTTGTCTTCTTGGCACATCACTTACCTGGGCTTTTGACAGCTGTACTTGGTTTACGTTTAGAATCTTTTTGATCTTCAGGGCTGGAAGCCTGATTGGCAGGTATTGCTGATACTGGCTGTACAGGGCGCTTCACGACAAGTTTCTTCAGGCTAACAAATGCAAAAAAAGACATGTAACACATAACAATTATCTCACAAATGAACAGACATCAAGCAACTCTCTGGATTCCTCCAAACATCAGAGCTTACATGTACTGTAAGTAATAACAGAATCTGGGTATTTCCCTTCTTCCTAAAAAGCCCCCCCCCCCCCAAATAAAATGCCTGGGTTATGCCATTTGAAAACAAGTGCCCCTTGTATTGAGTTTGTTTTAGTTTTAATTTGAGACTGATTTGACAAAAATAATTTCGAGCAAACCAATAAGCCACAAAGTTTTGTTAATAACCAATTTCATGGTTGGTAGTTTAGGCACAGCACTTCAGAGATGATAAGATAAAAACCAAATGCAATAAGTATCCTACCTGAGCAACCCTGAAGTTTACACTGAAAGTACATGTAGTGTGTGTGAGGCGCTACTTAACATTAAAATAAGATTTTTTTTAAAAAAAATTAAAAATATCACAATATTATCAATGGTATTTTACAATACACAAAACTAACCTGGTTTCACGCTTGGCCATCATGTCATTGACCTCGCTGATTCTTTTCATGCTGTCCTTGACCTTGCTGATCAGTGTTTTATTTCCAAGAGCAGTACTTGTGGGCGTCATCTTTCGAACTTTTGCCATGTTCATCCCTTGTGGACTCTTCAGGAAGTTATCAATTTCATCCAGCGCTTTCTCAGCACCTTCTGATGACTGAAATCTATCTATGGGTTGTAATGCTAAAAGATCTACACCTGTCTTGCACCACTTGTTGACCTAAGGAAAAACATAAAAACTACATATTAATTTGATTTGTCTGCTGGTGCAACAGACTGTTTCATCAACAGTTGTTTCCACTTTACAACATTCTGATTTCCTCCCTCTTTGGTCACCCCTATCAAGCGGTAAAGATTATGCAAACAGTTCTTTTTCACTGTGATATACAGTATATACATTGGGGAGCTTAAGCAAATCCACAACAGCAATGCCAATTAGAACATCACCAAAAAAAAGGTTTAATGGGCAGGAAAATGGCCATCGTGCATTATAAATCTTTGTACATTTCTTAGCCATCCTCTGGAAAACAGCAACTTTAAATGACCAAGTTCTACATATTTTGGAGAATGTGAACTGCAAGGGCTAATTTTGTGTCATTTTGTTTTGGAACTGAATGTTGTCATTTTTATCAATTTTTAGTTTGAGCAAGTTTTTAGACCCATAAGTTCACGAACCAGATCTAGACATAAACAAAATTTCTAGGTAAAATGTCTTTTTCACTAGGCAGTGTTGCTGTTGTCATTCCATATTAATAAGCTCTCTATATTTTTTGGAAAAAATAGAACATATTAATAAGCTCTCTATATTTTTTTGAAAAATTAGAACAAAATGTCTGACCATTTCCAGACACTCATGTATGTCCATTGCTTTCTTTAAATCCTCTTCTCTCTTTTGTGCCTCCTTGTCAAACTTATCACAGAGCTCCCTTATTTCGTCACATTTCATCTTGATGGAGTCCTTTGCTTGTTCATTTGTGTCTATCATTTTGAGTCCCTTGGCAACTAAACCTTTAGCTTTGTCAAGAAGTTCCTGTGGATTTACAAATTGTAGTACAATATATAATGATATGCACGAAAGAAATATTTATTTAATTAATGACCATAGGGAAAAGACAGGCAGTTATCTAAAACAGATCCATAGCATGTCAGACTAAGTATTTATGACGAGACTTGCAACTTAAGGTCACGCTCAAGACTTTTCTCATGATGTGAACACCATGTGAGGAAAAATCGACAAATAAAAAATCATTATTCCAAGGTGATAACAATGTACAGTTTAGAAACTTAATTAATGAAACGCATGCCAATGGTAACATATAAAGCTCATCAGTCTCTGTTAGGAAACTCAAGTTTAATTAGGGTAATATTTCTTAAAATCAATTGTCAGAGTATCTCCCTCTCTCTTTACAATGTTGTATGTGTTATACGAATAAAGTCTGTGAACAAAAAGATTTTGATTTGGCCAGCAATAAATAATATTTGAATGGTAACAAGATGGAACCTTTTGAAATGTGTTAAGTTGACTGGAAGATCAGATATTTACACTATTTTAAACAACTTTTCTTTTTTTAACAAGTGTTCCAGGTCTTTCCACTCACCATGCTCTTAGTTGTAAATTCTTTAAGTTGCTCTAATAATGATTCTGCATCATCTTTTGAGTCTCCGAGATCCGTCATGGCTGATAGGTTGCCTAAAGCTGAGAGAAGAAGGCCTGTTGTCTGAAATATTAGAAAAGAACAATAATAACAGTCAAGTGAGTCTGGCAAGTCAACCCTAACCCTAAACCCATAAAGTAAGTTTATAACCATTGTCAGCAAAACTTTGTGCTGTATTTGTTACTTGAAGCTAAACGAAAAGTTGTCATCGTCATTACCATCATCATCATTTTCAATAACCACATGCTAGGAAATGAGAAATGGTTTAAAATGAACACCATGTTAAAGAACTTGTTTCAATTAGTTTATTGAAATGGTCATGTCCTTGAATTTCAATTGGCTATTGATTTTGAGAGGCCTTTTAAGGGTGTCTGTGAGCTGTTGTTGTATAATCAACAAAAAAATAAAATGCAGTAATCACTGTTAGCTGAGTTTTTAACTTCAGAGTTTTATTATTGAAAGTTGCTGTAACGCAAGTTATACCAAATGTTCAAATAAATACATGTACCGAGATTATTCTGCTTTGCCAATAGTATCATGCTCACAAAAGCAACATGAGAAACATGAATAAATGCTTACTTTTCGGGTGCGTGTTTACCTTGAAAGGATCATGGGGACGCATCAATTACATTTCAGCAGACAAAAAAGAGTCATTATAATAAATACTTTATTGAACTAGCTTGATCAGTCCATATTAGAGAATATTGGTCTTTTTTCCCAGTTTATGGACCTTGCCTGTGGCTCAGTCCATAAACCTGCAAAAAACGAAGAACTTGACCAATATATATTTTTCCAATATGGACAGAACAAGCTAGCTCAATAATATAATTATATATAAAATCAGGCCATAGGTCAACACAGGTGAACTTCCTGGATCACTGGATCCAGAGTCTGAGACAAATTCTTGGTCATCATGAATACTAGTGCAAAATACTGATAATGGATAATGCACAAACCTGGCTCATTTCTCGTTCAAACAGACAGACTTTCAAGCCATATTGAATCTTTAACTTGTGATCTTTCCAGAACCATTCAAATTTGTTCTCCATGTCCTCAAGTTGAATCAATGCTTCTTTCAATTCAGCAGCATTTGCCTTGATGTCAGGAGTATACCACTCAGCATGGACACCTCTCTGCTTAGGATAAATACAGTCTAAAAGAGTAACTCCTGCTTGCCTTGCACTTTCCATGTCTTCTTTGACATCATGCCACATTTCTTCTTGTGTTTCTATAATCTGCTCCATTTCCTGTATAACTGAAGACAGTTTTGTCCGCAAAAAAGTCTGCCGCAGCTCTGCAGTCCTCTCATCATAAGTAGTTAAGTTACGTTCAAACCTTTCAATTGCCTGAAAATAAATACATTGAAAGTTATTTGTTAGTACTTACCGGTAACACTTCTGAATCAAGTAATAAAATCCACAACTCCTTCTGCAGGTGTACACCTCCCATGGGTGGGGCAATTAGCCATGGCTCTAGTTGCATTCTAATGCTAAATTTTTAATGTGACTAGCCTAAATGTAATTTAGGCTGATTTAAACACAGACAATATTGCTGGTGACAGCAATCTCCTACAGGGTTGGGGAAGTGCTGTGGCCAGGGGCTCCTCACAGGTTACAGCACTGCTTTGGATGTCAATTCATTCAGCATGTTTTTCACTGCTGTCTGCCAGACTATTCTCATAAAATTTTTTCTCCTAGCCCACCCTTCCCTCTTCTTATGGTAAGTGTGTGGTAAGTATTTTTGTTTCCATTGTAAGTTTGTTCAGTGTGACAGAGCTTGGTGGTTGCCACTCACAGGGTTGTCATGGATACAATATGTGACCCTTCACGCGAAAAGGGGGCTTAAGAAAATTTCACGATTAGGCTAATTTCACCATCACAGCCGTGAAATGGATTAAAATGATCGGAATTTCCGTGAAATTCCTTTCAAGTGGCGAGAACACGGCGTGAAAGTAGCTCATGTCACCGTGAAATCAATCACGCCATGAATAAGTCGTGGAGTGAAAACTCCACGCTGTGAAAAGCTCACGCCGTGAAAATTTCACGCCGAGAAATAAAGTAAGTGTAACGTAACAATGTTATTAAAAAACGAGTCCAAAAAGGGGCACAAATATTTTATTATTCATCTTTGTATTGTTTTGATCATGATCAAAGTGGTTGATTATTCGCTAGATCAATTTCATCACATTGGTCTCATGCTTCTTCTCCTCGTGTTCTCAGCTGTCGATCGTAGGTTCACTTCGCGCTTTGTCATGTGCGTGTGCGCCCTAATTTATTTCGCGCTGGAATGGACGGCAAATGTTTTCATTTCTCGGTGCTGGCTTGGTTATTGACGCTCGGGTATTGACGTAATTATCAAGTTCACCAAGCCATTATTTCGCAAAAAACCTTCCTCTATAAATTAGAAACTTTCCTAAAGACCAGGATATTAAAATTGTCTACGAATGTGACAATTTCTTTCGAGCCGAGTTATAGCTGTTTGTATAAATTTTTCTCCCGGTGTTATATGCGTTCTTATGTTGCGAAATTTTGCGAATTATTTTTAGTTGCCGCCGAGACATATGTTTTATTTCGTCTATTAAATATATTCTGTGGACAGTTTTACTTTCACGGTACGAATAGTCGAGTGTATTCAAAAATACTTTGTTACAACATCGTTTGAAAATAACCTACAGTTTTTTGTGTATTGATGGCCAAAGGTCAAACCGAGTTTTGTTTACAACAGTTCCTCGATAGCAATTTAATTACAACTTTAGCGGTATGAACCTATTTTTTGAAATAGCATTCGTTTTCCACGTTGGATTTGCAAAGAAGAACTGACAGAAAAAAAATTCTTTTTCAAAACCGTACCTCCGAACTCTTATGAACTCGTGTAAACTCTACAATATGGTTGAGATTCTTTATAACACGGCAAGTGCAATAATCTTTTTGAACTGAAATCCGATACACCCAGACTTGTTGTACATAATTTATTTTGATTGCTTTCCCTTCACGCGCAAAAAGAAAGAGGATTCAAGTTTTTATGGCTTGTGTTGTTGTGGAACCGACTGGTGATAATTCTGCATTCTGGCTTCGGATGAATCTCATGGTGTCAACATGCGAATTCCAGATACATGGGCTGTGACTAAAAGTGGGACGGGGACGTGGGACTTGGGACGCGAGGACTCGGGGACTTCGGGACGTGGGACTCGGGGACGCGGGGACGTGGGGACGTGGGGACGTGGGGACGTGGGGACGTGGGACTTGGGGACGCGGGGACGTGGGACTCGGGAACGCCGGGGACGCCGGGACTTGGGACTTGGGACTCGGGGACGCGGGACTCGAAAACGTTGGGACTCGGGGACGTGGGGCCTACGGGACTCGAAGACGTGATAAACAAACAACACATTTTTTTTGCTGAATTTGTTAATTACAATTTTCGGTGCTCTCGAGAAAGGTATTAATTATGCTGGAGAGTTTGTAAGCAGACTAGTAGCTGATGATTTCCAGCGTCCGTGGTTCGGCCTGATATGTTTGCATTGTGAGGGCTCTGGGTGGACGTTTCCACTCTTTTTCTAGCTCGAGATCATTACGAGAAGTACCTGCAAATTCTAGGAATGAAACTGAAAGAAATCTTGATTTTCGGACAACGGTTTTCCTGAAGTAAACATCGAGAAAGAAAGAAAACACAGTTATTTACCCGGAAAGTTCTCCATGGCTCCCCACGAGGTTTAAAGCCCCCTGCGTTTAAACTATTATGTACCGGTCAGGGCTTTCACGGTAGCATAGGCAAGCAAACATATCAGGCCGAACCACGGACGCTGGAAATCATCAGCTACTAGACCTTACAAACTCTCCAGCATAATTAATACCTTTCTCGAGAGCATCGAAAATTGTAATTAACAAATTCAGCGAAAAAATCAGGTGTTGTTTGTTTATCACGTCCCCGAGTCCCGTAGGCCCCACGTCCCCGAGTCCCAACGTTTTCGAGTCCCGCGTCCCCGAGTCCCGCGTCCAAAGTCCCGGCGTCCCCGGCGTTCCCGAGTCCCACGTCCCACGTCCCCGCGTCCCACGTCCCCGCGTCCCCGAGTCCCACGTCCCGAAGTCCCCGAGTCCTCGCTCGTAGACACGATATCTGTGAAAGCAGCGAAGCCGCAAGTATTTTGGAAGTCTTGCTTACGGACTATTCTGATATGTTTGAGAGAAGCCAAGGTAAACTTACTTAAAAGCATAACTTTTATTGTATTTTTTAAATATTTTTATGCAACACACACTGAATGCAAATATAACATGCGTGACAGATGTATTCTCGGTTTTCATGTGACGTAATCATTTTCCAAAATTAAAAATTACCTTTCCTCCTGAGGTTTTAGTTTCATCAGGTAAAAGACCCTATAGGAACTTGACTTTTCACAACGTTTTAGCTCGACAGGGTTCTTTCTTTTGTAATAGAGCACGTTTGAATTTCTAAGCTTTGCGTTGCGTGACATGAAAATGGCGCCCAAAGAAGGCTGTCGCGTAGGTAAAAAGAAGAGTTATCGCTTTAGTTTTTGCTAACTAAAAAGTGCTTGCACTAGAAGAAGCATTTATTTTAATGTGTCGGATGTCTAGAGCAATAATGTTTCGTTTCAATAGCAAAACTCAGTGACAGATGTTTCTGTTACGTTACGGCCGCCATATTTGTGCCCCTTAGAAGGGCACAAACATGGCGTCTCCATACAAAGCTCTATAAATTTGGGTGACACACTTCTGCAAATAACGCGCGAAGGAAACACAGCAGAGACCTGATTTTTGGCGAGGTTGTTTATATATCAATCATCTATCGTATCCCAGATTCTTGACTTTATACATTGAATGCTTACGATTTTTAATTTTAGTCACATGGCTGGTGAAAACCGAGAATATAGCGTGCGTTTCACGGCAAATTTTGTAGCGTGGCGCTCATTTTCCTCGCATCAATTTCACGGCGTGAAATAGCTTTGGGCGTGAAGTAACTTCACTCCTTTGTTTTCACGGCGTGATTTGATTTCACGGTCCTCCCATTTTCACGCTAAGAGAGAAATAAATTCAAAGCAGGGTGAACGCGGCGAGAAATTTTGAATTCACGGCGTGAAATCTTAGTTTCACGCACCGAGACCGTGAAATAAATTTCACGATTCACGCTTAAACTCTTAAGCCCCCTTTTCGCGTGAAGGGTCACATATGTGCTTGGCTCAGATTACTTGTGGCTCTGTTGTAGGTCAAAATGAAAGTCAGGTTAAAATGTAATTCCTTTGCCTCTTAACCCTAATTATTCAAGGATCATGAATAATTAGGGTTAGAAGACAAAGGAAATCGAGAATCAAACTAGGAGAAAATCATTTTAACCTGAATTTCATTTTGACCTATGACAGCTTCACCATCTTTTCTGGCACCATTCCTCAAGTTCATCTATTTAACAATTAGATTATGAACTTGAGAGTTCTATCGCATGATAGTTGATGAGGGTGTAGCTCAAGTCAACTATCACGCATAGAAATCAAGAGCGACTAATCTGATTGTTTTAGTATAAATCTAAGTACTAGTCATTCAAAACTTTATCTAATTCCTCTTCACAGACACGTCAAAAACGCAAAGAAGTGGCCGTCATTTTGTTAAAAACTGCACACTGCTATGCCACTCGCCATCTACAATGGACTAGATAGCGAGTAGTGTACAGGCAATCAGAGAATGGCATTCATTATAGAACGCTAGTAGATTTATATGTCTAATGTTGATCAGTTTAATTCTTAAACAAGTTGGTGCTACTCAGGCTAGGTGGAAACATGTTTTGCTACTCCTCCTGAATATGATGCCAGTCCATTATAGTTTTTTAAAGGGGCTAGGTCACAGTATTTTAGGTAATTCTGTTTATAACTTATTTATTTTTGACAACAACGAGTTTTAAACTTCTAAGCCACATATCAAAGAAGGATGATTTCTGAGCTTTATTAACTTTTTTTTACAAAAAAATACTCTAATGCAAACTGTTTTTAATAATCTCCAGCCTTGGTCCATCCATGCCCCTTTTTAACTTTTCTTACGTTCTTCTTCAGTTTTAGGCATATTTCACTTAGTACTATGACATACAGTATTTACCAATTTAACAAATTGAATGTGGTTTAGCGTGATCTGCACTCTTATTGACAATGATATGTACGTCATCATAGTGGTCAAAATGTTGTGGACTCATGAGGCACAGCCAAGTGAGTCCATATCAAATTTTGATCCCTGGATGATGCATATATATCGTTGTCGATAAGAGAACAGACAACACTAAACCACATTTTGATTTGTTTCTTACCACAACATCAATGTCAACGAAAATATTTTCTCAGAGCGCGAGCTGAAAAAGGGATTGTGTGACACTTTGATGCAGGGTTCGACATCTCCGCTAGCCCGATAGCCCGAGGCTAGTCAAAATTTTGTCGGGCTAGTTAAAAACCATGTTTAATAGCCCGCTGGCTAGTAGAAAGATCGAAAAAAATTAGACATGTTAGATATAATTAGTTATGACCGCACGGCAAACCAACAACAGCTTAGCAGCGCCTCTTTCTTCCTTCGTTGCTCCCTCAGCGCCCGTCTCCAGTACGACCACAAGCGGGACGTCTTCGTTCGTGTCTTCGTTCATGTCTTCTGTTGTTGTTTCCTCGCCACTGGTGAGCGCTGCGGCTTTGGCAAATCTGCCTCCGACGGCCTCAACTGCGGTTCTTTCGCCTGATCTGGTGTCATTCATTAATCAGGCTGTTCAGGCTTCGCAAAGGCAACCAGAGCCAGCAATTGCAGGTCCCACCTCCTGTCCTGGCGCCAGTTCGTCAGCTACATCGTTGGGCGGTTTAGCCTCGACCTTTTTCGCCGCTGGAACAGGCTTTCAGCCTTCCCTTTCAAGCTCGTCGACCTCAGGTAGGCTCACTCCTATTGTTGTGCCTACTTTTGTATCTACTTTTAACGCGCCGGTCCCGGCAATCGTTTCGTCGTCGGGGCAGGCTTTAAGTGGTATTTCTGCTCAGTTACCGCCATCCATTGCTCCGCTGTCTATGGTGAACTCGTTGGCGGACCAGCCGTTCATCGTGGGCCCAGGCTATTCTCCAGTCCTGCCAAGCTCGTTTCGCAAATATGTGGCGGAAAATTCGTCAACTTGTCGGAACTTTTAGCGGCGAATCTGGTCAGCACAGAGGCCGAGCCTCAAGTAATGCTCAACGGGCGGTTGGTTCTATCAGCTCCCCCAAAGAAACCTCGTCGGCGTATCGAGGATATCACCACTTGGACGGAAGCTTTCACGGTGTACTCGCTTGTACTATCGTCGTTTTTCCCTCATCGTTGGAAAGATTTATCCTTGTACAAGTTATTAATCTTGCGGATTGCTCGCCAGTTTAGCGGACGGGTTTGGCTGGCTTACGACAAAGCTTTTCGCGAACACGCTGCGGCGACTTGGTTGGCCGATTGGTCGACCATGAACACCCAGCTCTTCACCTTTCACGCTGGTGGTGCTTCCCCTCGCAGCCCCAACCTCGGCACGTCGCCAGATTCCTCTGAACCAGTGGGTTCCAGCTCATCGAGGATCCCTTTTATGTCCTGGAACAAGGGAAGGTGCACCGCCCCTTACACAATTTGCCGCTATTATCATCGTTGCAGCACATGTGGCGGCGCCCATCATTCCGTATCGTGCAGACCGGATTGTAAGCAGGAGAGTTCTGTCAGGCCCAGGTCTCGGTCTCCGGCATCCAGTTCCTCAGCTGGCCAAAACGCACGGCATTGGTAACTGTTGGCTCCAAGGCGATTTACCTGTCTCAGAACTTTTGAACTTGTTTGGGAGTACTTCTTTCATTATGTAGTTAGTCGTTTGTTTTTGTAGGTTTTTCTCACGCCTTTGTTGTGGCCTTTCGTTTCGTTCTAGTTCAGGTCTTTTTGCATCGAGTTTTCACCTTACGGCAGGCAGACTACTGTATACTGCATGCTCTTCTGATTGTTCAGTTTAATTATTAGGATTGTCCCTGTTTTCTTTGTATGCCCCTGTTGTGCTCTGGGCTTGTTGAATTAAACATTTCTCCACCGTTGCTGTGTTTGTTTGCTTTTTTTGTTTTGTTCTTTTTCGTTTTATTTCAGTGCTATATGCCCTTAGTTCAGGGGGAAGGAGGGTCGTTAGAGGGGAATTACCATCTCTCATTCTGTTTCCTTCCAGTCTCCACCCCCTTGCCTCCAGTGTCCATGGTTAGCCCTCTAAAGCCTGAAGTGTTCGCTGCCAAGTTGTCCCAACATCCGGACCAACATCTAGTCGCCTTTGTCTTGGACGGCCTCAGGAATGGCTTTCGCCTGGGATTTGATGGAAGCACTATTATGTTGATTTAGCGTTACCATTCGGCCTCCGCTCCGCTCCATATATTTTCAATTCCGTGGCGGACATGGTGGAGTGGATTCTCTTGCATGCACAAGCATGTTACATTATTTAGACGATTTTATTACCGCGGGACCCCCGGATACTAACCAATGTGCCGAGAACTTAGCCACTTTCATAGCTGTCTGCCGCTCCTTAGGCCTTCCACTCCACCCGGATAAGTGCATTGGTCCGTCCACACGTTTAGTGGTTTTGGGCATTGAGTTAGACTCAGTGGCTCAGGTGGCCCGTCTCCCCTCGGACAAGCTCTTTGCTTTACAGGCGCTGCTGCAGTCGTGGCGGAATCGACGCTGGTGTACCCGGAGTCCCTCATTGGCCACTTGCATCATGCTGCCAAGGTCGTGTGGCCCGGTCGTACCTTCCTGCGTAGTATGATCACTCTGCTCCAGTGTTTTCGTAAACGGGACCACCCAATCTGCCTGAATTCTGAATTTCATCTGGATCTTCAGAGGTGGCTTCAGTTTTTGTCCTCTTGGCATGGCATCTATTTTTGGTTGTTTCCCAGCATGTTGGCCTCCCCTGATCTCGAAGTTACCTCGGACGTATCCGGTTCCCTTGGCTTTGGTGCCTACTTCAATGGGGAGTGGTTCAGCGGCGCATGGGTTTCTTCTCAAGCCTCTCACTCTATTGCCTATAAAGAACTGTTCCCAATCGTCATTGCTGCTCACGTGTGGGGGCCTCACTTCACCAGGCGCCATGTTCTATTTCGCACCGACAACGAGGCAGTGGTGTATATCCTCAACTCCAGAACATCCAGGATTCCCATGTTAATGCGCCTGCTTCGCCATCTTCTCGCCTCTGCGCCCAGTTTCAATTTCTCCTTTGCCTCTCAACATGTTCCCGGGGTTCATAATTGCATTGCTGACGCTTTGTCCCGCTTTCATTGGCAGGAGTTCCGGAGGTTAGCACCCCAGGCTCAGTTGCTTCCAGTGTCCATCCCGCCTCCTCTACTGGAAGAATTGATCGGCTCTCATTAGAGCAGCAGTGCCAGTTCCTGTTAGCCCACGGTTTGGCTGACTCCACTTGGAGATCCTACGCCTCTGGCCAGAGGAAGTTCGTCAACTTCTGTGCGCAATTGGGCAAGTTGCATCCCAGTGGCTCTCCGTGCCCCGCCGATGAATGGACGTTGTGCCTCTTTGCCACTTTCCTGGCTGAATCGGTTCAGCACTCTTCGATCAAAGTTTACCTTTCAGCGGTTCGTGCTCTGCATATCGAAGGCTTCCCAGACCCTCTGGTCAACTGTCTACGCTTGCAGCGGGTTCTTCGAGTTATCAAATGGACCCAAGGTTCCCCTGAAGCTCAGCGACTTCCAATTATGGATCACATTTTGATGATCATCTTTAGGTCTTTAGATTTATCTATCTTTGACCACTGCATGTTTTGGGCTGCCTGCAACCTAGCATATTTTGGCTTCCTCTGATCTGCTGAATTTACTACTGTTCCTAATTTGGCTAGTTTCACCCCGGCACTCCACGAATTGCACGTGCTGGTCGTTTCTGCTGTGTGAGGTGCTGCTTGTTTCGAGCAGCAAAACGTTCAGTTGTTCCGCTTTTTCCCCTTCCCTTCCCTCCCTCATTAGTGGATTTGGTAAGTATAGGGTTGGTAAGTATCTCCAAGTGCTGACTTGGTCAGTGTGACGGTGCCTGGTGGGTGGTGGCCGCTCGCAGAGTTGCCGTGGAGGCCTGTGTGCTCTGCTCATGGCCTGTGGCTCAAGGCTCGTTGCTTGCCCCGGAATCGCTGCCCACTTTGGCAGGCACCATCTCCAAGCTCACCTATTGGCGATGAGTTTAACCTAAACTGCAGTTTGGCGGTTATCTTTTGTGGTTTCATCTCGCATCTGATTGGTCGCAAACCAATAAACATTCCACAAATTTTCTCTGGTGTTTACGGTTTTACGGGAAAGACTGTAATACTGCCTAACATTTTGTCCGGTTGCCCAACAGATCACCAGTAATGTTTGACCCAAAAACAGAACACAGTCACCCCACTGGGTTGAAAAAAGACTGCTTGTGCTGGAGTCCAAACCTAGTAGGCCAGGGTACCCCTAAACTGCAACAATATTAATGCAAAGCATCAAATTTCTCAAACTCACTGTTCTGTACTGAACCCACTGTGAATGTTTATATTGCAGACTTCCTCCCAGTTCTTCTGACAGCTGTGAACTATCAATGTACTCCTCTAACTCAGTGGCAGAATTGAGAGAGACAATCTACAATAGCAATGGAGAAAAAAACTTCAGACAACTTGAATAACCTTTACAGTGCGACGCGCCTTACCGTGGCCACCCAAATAACACTTTCACAAGTTAGCCAATCAGGATATGCGAATGTGATTGACGGTCACGCCTCCTTACAAAGTTGGCGCGTGAAGATTATTTTATCATCCGAACAATCTGGTCATGATTTTATTAGTCGTTGAAGAAACAGCATGAGTGAAGTCTACTAGTGGCTAAAAAAACTCCCCGGAGGTTTGCATCTTGAAAAGTGTAGTAAGGAATTTGAAAGCCGTGGATTTCATACTCTGGGGTCGCTAAAATACCTTCGCCCAGGGGACATAGATGCATTCTTCCCGTCACCAGAGAAACTGCTGTTGACAGAATTAGAAAGCTTTGTGGCCGCCAGAGAAAAATCAAAATCGATTTTTTTTTTTTGTTATGCGTAATCGTCTGCATTTGTAGAATTTGTCAAAATACTCAGATCGTTTGAAACTGGACAAAGACCTGTTGGTGTTACAACGTGCATTGCGAAATGAAGTGTCGAAGTGGGATCCCGAAGAAGGCGATTGGCAACTACCGATGATAAATCAACAATTTCATCACGCTAAAGTTGCCCCTTAAATATTATTTGCCGGTGAAAAGATACTTTGTTGACGGCCCTTTTGTCCAGTATCAGGCTGGTTTGAACCAGAGTGGAGCTTCTTCTTTCCCATGAACTGGAGACCCGTTACTCTCATTTTGCTAGTTCGATGTTTTGACTTTGTTGACTAGCTTAAGTTTGCATAAAGTAAAAATGTACATCAATCCGTTTGACCTTTGGCGACCTCGCTTGAAATAATTGTTGCAGTCATTTGAAATGAAGGATCTCAGGGGTTTATGTGTTTCAGTTTGTTTACAAAATATTCCTTTTTCGATTTGAAGATTGTTCTTCCTTGAGTTTGCAAAATACCGTCGATTGCATCTACCCGTGAACGCACTGGCACACAAAACATGTTTTCACATGAGGTCAAACGTGTGCGTTTCAGGTGTCAAACTTTGAAGCTTTCCCGCCCAAATGTGAAGTTCCCACGACGGTCGTTGCTTTGAAATTCACCGTCATATATTACTAAATCTTCATCTACTTCTCTGAGGAAGTCCTCGATGCTTTTGCTGCTCTCAATATGCCAGTAAAGGGATTTTCGCAAATTTGGCGCATATTTTTGACTCACTCAGACAGCGAACAACTCTCGAGGGAACTTCACATTGCCTTGTTGGACTTTGTAAGGAGGCGTGACTGTTAATCAAATTCGCGTATCCTGATTGGCTAACTTGTAAAAATGTTTGTTGGGTGGCCACGGTAAGGCGCGTCGCACTGTAAAAATATGTTACCATCAACAAGCTAATAAATATATGTTGTTTTACTCTCCTGAAGAGACATGGCCTTTGCTATGTCTCTGAAGAGACCACTAAAAGTTTCAATACAATAACATCTATTGCTATTCATATTTATGCCAGTCCAGGTCATATTTCCAACTTAGGGAACACCTGTAGGCATCTGATATGCATACATGTAAGGTAGCTTAGCACAACTTGCTCCCTTATTTTCCATATGTTGAATAAATTCTATCTCCCCAACATTGCAAGATTTCCATAATTTATTTAACAAACTGCTAATGCTATTAAAGAGACATTCTTTGAATACAATGTACTTATTGCCTAAGTACACTGAAGAATATAACATGCTCATGACCAGGGCCTCAAACCCAGATTACTCAATCCATACAATGTATTAGATAGTGCTTAAATCACACCAGCCATTAAACTCAATGGATTTTCAGGCACTTTGTGCTACAGAAAGTCTTCTACCCAGCGTCAAGTGAATTTTGTACAACAGAAAACCTAATGTTAGTAAGCAAGCAGCTAGTAAGCAAGCAAGCAAATAATTAGCAAGAAAGAGTTTCTTGTTAAGAACATGGTTTCATTTCAACTTACTGCTTATCTCGAACTACTAACTAGTTTATTGATACACTTTTGTGCTCATCCCTTTTGCTTGTTTGTTTTTTTGGGTGTGTGTGCGTGTGCGCATGTAAGTGAGTGTACAGAATGTATGTGTTCGTGAACAGAATTTAAATATTTAGTCCGTTCTATTTTTTCTGCTTGGCCCAACCACTTAGCTCGATTAGCCTTAGCTATTTCTAAGTGACTGTGCTCACTTCCTCTTCTATAATCTATGATTTTGTATTTATTTATTTATTGTATATATTTCTGGGCACGAATAAATGATTATTGTTGTTGTTGTTGTGACCTTACCTGTATTTTTGAGTTGCCAAGCAGACCCACAAAGTTTGGTTTAGAACCATACTTCTGAAAAAATCCTTGTGGCTTTAATACATAAATGGTATGTATGCATACTTTACTTGGAAAGCATTTCTGCCAAAATAAAAGAAACCTGGTATAATTATATTACGTGAGGTAATTCAAACAAAAAACTGACAAATATTAAATATTAAATGTTTCAATACTTTTCGATGTTCGTGAATTTACCTATTAACCAAACCTTTATTCAAAAAGATATCTTCTCAAACAAACGTTTTATGCTTGAACAAGTACATAGCATTATCCTTTCATTCTGTAATCTTATTAACCCATTGACTCCCGAATGAAATTGCACGCGACATACCCCTAAATTCCCAGGCGATTTTTGACTTTTCAGAGCAAGCACGAGCGCTAAAAATAAACCATATGCGCAGTAACCACAGACACAAGATCACGTTTCAAGACTTCGTTTATTTAAAGTTTAATATTTGAAGGGCCAAAAAATTAAAAAATATCAACAAAAAGAACTCAATATGATGTGTAGAATTTCTAAGAAAACAAGAAATTATATTTTTTCTTTGCCGCGCGACAAAAGCCGAGAAAATTGAAGATGCAAAAATGAGTTAATTTTTTACTTCAGAGGACAAAACAAGACCAGATACCACAGAATTTCCATTCTTTTACTATCACTGAAAACATTTGAGAAAACAACAGAAAATGAGGCGACAGACACAATGTAAAAACCAATTTAAAAAGAAGAAATCAGATAATTTCTTCGCCGCGTGACGAAATAATACAGCGCAACGCAAGAAAAATCAAAGTTGTACATCAAAAAGCCACCAAAAAAAGGTTAATTATTTTGAGATAAATCACATTTCAACTGTGTTAATTTAGTGCCCACTTAGTTCTTTTCTCAGGAGTTCTGTAGTAGCTGAATAAGACTTGAAAAAATATATTTGAGCGAAGCGGATAAACTAAACAAAAAAACCACGCGGGTCGCCGTAAATTAAATATGCAGAAATCGAGCGGCCAAAAATACTGTTCACTTTCAAACCTAAAATCCCCAGATAAAGGCAACCAAAAAGAATAAACATGACAGGAAGCTCAATAGTAATAAATTTTAATTCAACACGAGGCAAAAAACTCATCTAAAAGCAAAAAAAATGTTCAAAATTTCGCAGATGTGCTTCGCTGCATGACCGCATGTTCGAATTAATTATTCACGCTAAAGCGAAAACTTGAGTTTTTGCCGACGAGTTTTGCAGTTATTTTGTCGGCCATGGCTTTGCCTATCATTCTAAAAGTTGAATTCAACTTTGAGGTAATATTGTACATTACCATTTTTGTTTTCTAAAGTCCGGGAAGCTGCTTTAAATCCGCGATCTGTATTCAAAACTCACTTGAAAGCGCACCGATTGTCAAGTTTTCGTGGCGGTTGAAGGAAGGAAAAATTCCTCACCAGAAAGGTTTGAAAACTCTGTACACCTTGATCTTCCATTCTGAGACCACCTAAACATCGATTTATGTTTTTCCTTTCCGTTTTCAGTGCCAAAGAAGTAATTCCTCCATTTTAGGAATGAAAGTTTGTAGATTTTGTCCGCCATGCGCCATGATTACTGCGCTTATCGAGCGCATGATTTTAAGACGAAAAACCATCTTTCTAGGACCCCTAAAGTTCTTTAAAAATATGCTCAGTAAGTTGATTCTGATTGGTTTATTTGTCCTCAAGAACAATAGAACAATAAGAGAACCAAACAGTCTTCAGGGAGGGTAGGAAAGGCAATTGTTCCCATGTCCTTTTTTCGGGCGGTTACGGGCGGCACGGGAAATTGAGGGTGGGTTTTCGCATGGGCGGTTACGGGCGGCACAGGAGTCAATGGGTTAATTGTTTTCTTGGGATTGCATATTGTTTATCACTCTTTTGTAAAGTGCTACATAACTGGACTTAAGGATTTCCAATGGTACTATAATAATATAAATTAAGTGTTATTTATTAATAGCTGTTTTGCAGACCTGTATTTTTTGAAGACAGGATTTCACTGCTCCCCATTTGTCCTTTCTCCTGTCAAGTACTAAGATAAATCCTTTCTTGAGCATCTCCTCACTAAAATTTTGAAACATTTTATCAAAAAGTCAGTTACAAAGTCAATGTACACATTGAGTGATATAATCATAAGTTTATTATCCCTTGCCATTCATAGATCAATTTTAATTAAAGGAATACAGACATGCTGTAAAATTAATTGTCCAGACTTTAACAGTTTTATTCCAAGCAGCATGTGATCAAGTAAATAGTAAATAAAAGTAAATCTTATTTATAGTGGTCATGCACTTGGCTATACAAGCACTAATCTTCGCTAATGTAAAGGCATGCCACTGAAACAAAGGAAGCAAATATTTCAAATAAACGTAACATACAGTAAAATTCCCAACTGGCAGGAGGCAGCCCAGTTGGCTATTTACAAAGCATGACCGAGGATTTGAACTCAGGGCTACCGAGAAACAAGTCCCGCTAGTGGTAGGGTCGAGACCTTGAATCCGGGACCTCCGGATTACAACACCGGCGCCCTAAACCACTCAGGCACGCTGTCTCCCACTTGCCTCCTCCTCCAACAACTGCAGCTTGCAAGTTCTCCTGCATTTTGGTTGCAAGAACCAAACTTTGGGAACAATTATATGGATATATCAACCTTTGAAAGCAATTTGCTAGACAGATTTCTTGCAATGAAATTTACTACTAGAGACAATCCACTAAACTTCACACCTGGCCAGTCCAACAAGATATTTAAAGACTCTTTCAGCATCTCTGTCACTAAGACTTCCAAACTTGGGATGATCAGGTATTGTGACAAACAGGCATCCATTCTTGGCTAGTGCTCCTACAAGTATCAATGAATAAATATGATTGTAGAATAATCAGAGAATAAAAAGTGAAGCTGTTAAAAATTATCAATTAGCTAACTTGTCAAATTGTAACTCTAGAGTATGTTGTAATCAAAGATAACATAAGTCACAGTGGCATAAGAGCAAGCTACTGGTCTTCAGAGAACTACACTTTACTACTTCACTTTGTGTGTCACTGGCTGGGGGCAAGGAGGATAAGTGAGCTCTAGAGAGGTGGCCCATCACCAACTATTTCAAATAAAAATTGTTTGACAAACCAGTAGAACATGCTGGGCGTGTTTAAAACAAGCAATGGCGAAATGATGAAATGGCACTCCAGTTTACATGTAGTTAGCCTAAATAGCGCTTCGGTTAGCCTAAGTAGCGCTTCAGTTAGCCTAAATATCACTAAGTTGAAGGTGGTTAGCTCTCGATAATTGTATGGGTTAACTATATCCCACACTGAATAAAGGGGGTAACTTTCTATTAAAGAAACTGTGGTGCTGTGTTGGTGGGGAGTATTACAAGATAATTTGGCTGTAAAGAGATTCAAAAGCTGACGTTTCGTGCATTAGCCCTTCATCGGAGCGAAGGGCTAATGTATAACGCTCAAAACGTCAGCTTTCGAATCTCTTTACGGTGGTCAATTCACATTATCAAATCAGTTGATAAAACCAAATTATCTTATACATCCCACATTGTTATAAGTGCCATTTCGTGTCTTAAAAATGCCTACCTCTACATGTAGATGAGGGAGTTCTTGGTATGCTAAAGCAGGGATTTTTTTGCTTGTGAACATTATAATCATATCGTTATTTGAACAGAAGCCATTCAAATTATTTAATTTGCATATTGGAATAATAAAAGCCACAATCTGTCATCACACAAGTCATGGTTACCATAGTGATTGTTTAAACAAAATGGCAAATTAGCTTGTTGGAAGAATAAGTGATAAATAAACTCCATTCACTTCTGGCAGTCTCAGGTGACAAGCAGAAACAAGTCACAAATAAATGCATGAGAAATAAGTGGAAAAGACATATAGAAGACAAGAAATAATTATTTATTTCACTTGAAATTTTATCTTTTGACACTAAACTACTTCTAGAATTCTGCAAACATAGATAAATACTCTCACTTTCATTTGAAATTACACTAAACATATACATGATACAATAATTTCCTGGGTAAAATTAAAATCAAAAATTTACAATACATTCAACATTCAAAGAAGCAATAAAACAATATTTTCATATTTTGCATAAAATTCTAACAATTTTTAAGCAACAAGCTTCTGCAACCAATCCTCTTGAAATGAGCTAGGCAATTACACATGTGTATGGAGAAGCCTTTAGTCTGGGATAAAATTCAAGCTCAGAGTGAAAATTCCAGTCCACTTGGAGAAATTGGGCTAAAATTTTCATTCGGGATAAACAGACTGAAAAAGCCCAATGACATGTGATTAACAAGAAATTTCAGCCCAGGTTGAAAATTATAACAAGGTGTGTTAAACATGCAAAGTGATAAATAAATGTGCTTTCAATGACAAAAGGTGTCCATTTCATATTTGGCATCTGGGATTATACTTTTCAGCTCAGGTTGAAAGTCACTGTCACGCATACAATCACGCATGACAGTCAATACAAAATTCAGTTTCAGACCACCTTAAGTAATTATGGATGTATGTCTAGTGTGGAGCTGTTTGAATTCTGTAATTCAAACATTGCAATTCTTAATTTATCACTCAGTAATAAAACCAAGTCAAACAGTTTACTCACCAGACAGGAAGGCATACTTTTCTTGCAAAATAGCAGCTATTTCAATGGCCTTTATTTTAGGTTCTTCTTTAGGGGTTGCTTGGGAAAGAAAAGGCTGAGATTAGCTATCAGAAGTAATTTCGTGCTACTTCTGACAACAGTTTACTTATTAAAGAACCAATTCAGTCCACTTGCAAACACATTTCAGTTACAAATAATAAATTGTTAGATAATCTAACAATTTATTATTTTCAACTGAAACTTGTTTGCAAGTGGACTGAATATCAGAGATAAGAGATAAGTAGGAACACACACTGCTCACGTGCCCAAGGGTATGATGTCTGAACTCTTTTGGTGTGAATTGATCACTTTGAAGGTGTGAAATGGATGTGGGGTGATTACATACTCTTGTGAGCAATTTAAAAACTATTTTTACTTAACATCTTCCTTGCGTCTATAATGGCAGTGTGATTTGAATGATATCAGGAATTTTCAACCAACACCAGACCAAAGCAGTTCAAATTCCTCATGATCACTGGTGTCTGGTTTTAAAAATAAGATCAGACACTGAAAAGAAAATCGTAAGATCACAGATTTTGACCTAAAACAAGCTGTAATTATATTTATATATCCATGGTTTTACTACGGAGAGCAACACTAGTAAGCTTACTGATGTAGTGTAGCAATAGACAGACCCTAAAGATGTCTGCCATAAGACAAAAGCGAAATTATTCTTAACTATAACCGTTAAACGGAATCAAATATTTACGCTAGCTGTCGTATACTTGATAAATAATCTAGCAAAAAACAGTTTCATTATTAAATAATTACAATATCTGCAAGATGAATATGAAACAATGCTGTTTCAAAAACACGAATATCAATTAAATTAATTTATACGTCTCCGACAGCAAGATTACAAGAAAAGTCACCGACCCTTACCAAAGATAGAGCGTCGGTTTGATTTTTTAGACATTCTTGATTACTTTATGTTGATGGAAAGCATCGACTTTCTCACTTCTGATTTCTTCGCGCCACAGCCAAATGCAAAAGAACGAACTCGGCAAACATGGCGGAAAGCTAGTGTTCGCTGAGATATTGTGCTTCCAGGCACGAGTCTCTAGCTTAGCCAGTGTTGTAACTACAAAATTAACTTCTGTATGATATCAAAATTACCATTTCCTCATAGAAAATGCAAACTTTTCAATGGCTACACCGCAAAACCGATCGCTTGATGATAAACCACAGACAAACTAGCCCCAGCTTTCTGATGCGCAACTGTTTGTTTTATGAAAAGAATCCCGATCATATTTCTAGTCAACACGCTAGACTAAATAATAACAAAGTTAACAAGTCTGATCGTAATTTAATAGCCACTGGTAGATTTATTCGGATTTTTGACTTTATATAGCCAGAAAACAAACGGCCCAGAATTAAAAAAATATCGCCCGAACAAGTCCGCGGGAAGAAACTTCGTTCCCGGGAGAGTTTACCTGTTACATATGCCTGTGCATGTCTCATTCAAAATTGAACGCTTCTAGAAAATACGCGTTGGATCATCTATATTTATATTCTTTAAATAGTCCTTTAAAATACGCAGTCACGGGTGGTGACACGGGCAAAGTTCATGATCATTTTGCGTGACACTCTTATGTCACGCGAGACATGGGCCACAACACGAGGCTAATCCTCTGGGCCGGGTTGTTCGAAAGCCGATTAACGCTAACCCAGGATTAAAAGTTAACCGAAGTATTAATTTTTCTTCTATAAAAACGTTTTTCGCTGCTTATGTTTTGTGTAGTTTGAGATTGTTCAAACTCAAAACTGAAGGGCAAACAATATAAGGATAAAACCCCAGCAAAAAGTTGCAATTCTCGCTAATCCTGGGTTAGCTTAATCAGGCTTTGAACAACCCGGCCCCAGGCGGTTAGTTGGTTTGGGCGCAGCGCGAAGAGAAGGAAATGGAAGAGGCTAAACAGACTTCGCGACTCATGGCAAAAGATTTCAAGATTTCGAGATCGGATCAAAAGTTTCCAAGACCCACGATTTTCTAAGTACTTAACTATTCGTCACTTCTATCTAGATCTACTAAACACCCTGCAGTGTTTCGAGCTGAAAGAAAGGCTGATGACCACAGCCAACTGGTGGCACCTCCTTTGGAACATCTTTGGGGGGCCTAAACCAAGGAAACCTTACATGATATTATATATCATTTTGCAATATTTTACCATAGATGTGAGAACATTCTCATTCTTATTGGAACTGTATCCCTTTAGAATACTACACTGCACAACCTTAACTGCAAGGAATTCTGTTACAAATGTTTATTTTCACCTCAATATTTTTTTTTTAATTCTAGAGGACAAACACTGTATTTAATAGTGTCATGTGTGTGAGTACATTAAGTTATTTTGTTTGAAATTTCAGCAAATCAATACTAACTCTATAAATATTATTATGTTGATACTCTCTTCTTTCCTTTTTTCGTACATGTACACAATATTTCTTTTACATCAATTCAGAAATGAGACTGCATTAGCTCTCTATATTGCTGTATTTCTCTGATAATGGTGTGCTATATTTTGAAGGGATACTTAATTGTTTCCTGTTTATATACAGTCAACTCCCGTCTTGTTGACATCCTGTTATATTGTGGACACCCCACTGTTATGGACAGAAGCTACAACCCCAGCCAAAACTACAGAACAACTATGAACAACTGCTATAAGTTATTAACAGAATTGCAGACACTTCATGTGGTCCCAAACTAATATTTTTTTTATTTTGTCCTTTCATTACAATGGACAACTTAAGAGAATTGAATGACATAATTATTACTATTCTGCATTCTTGGAATGTTGACTAGTTTTTTTTTTCTCTTTTTTTTTTTAACTCTGTTGTATGATTATACATCACAGTGAAATTATGCAGTAAAACAGACTGGAAAAAAAAATCAAAAATAGGGTCATTTTCATCATACCCTGCTCTAATTTGTGGACTCTCGCTATTATGGACTGCAAATGATGATCCTGAGGGTGTCCATTACAAGCATATAACAAGAAATTATTGACTATACCATACCAGTAGTATTGGCAAATATTTGAATAAAGCTCAGACGTTTTTGAATTTTTTGTTATAAAATAATCAAAAATGGAAAATCTAGCATCCAAGTAGGTTTTGTTTTAATATTAATTAATAATAATACCCTGGCCAGCCAAGGCCAAACTACTTACAGTAAAGGTAAGTGCACAAATAAAAATAGTGCTTATTTAACATTTGGAACGAAATAATTACCACCAAAAATAAATCACTGTAGCTCTTAGCAGGAGACTAGCTGTGTTTATATACACACCCTGTCGGTCACTTTTAAGAAAAATTTCAGCAAACAGACTAATCCCTTGAATATGCGAAAAATGCAATAGCCACAAAATTAAATTTTCTAAATTGAATCCAAGACTAAATAAACAATCTACCATTCTGAACAGCAATTACCCCTTGAACCTGACATCTCATTAAACAGAGTTGTGATGCCAGAAGGTCTCAAGCCACTAACAGTGACTGCTTTTCAACCCCTATCAGAAAGTGGGGTGCATTGTAGGAAGTTAGAAACAATAATGCTATCTAGTGGGAATTTTATACTTTGGGACTGGCAGGGGTTTTCAAGTTAAGTTACCTCCATACATGGTTTTTAAGCTATTATTATATCTGATTCAATCTGTTTCTGGCTTGGCAACCAAATGTCATGGAGCAATTTTTTGGTAGCCTTGGTAACTAAAATTGATGATAAAAAACAAAAAGATGGTTGTCCACAATATTCTATGCAGTGTATAGTTGATGTCTAAATTTCTTTTATCTGATGTGTGTTATTGAGGCTGTTTTTGTTATATAATTCATGATGTGTAGTTTTTGTCATAAATTTATGCCGTTCTGTGTGATTTTGCAAAGATAAAGGCAAATAATCTCCTGCAATTTGAAGTCAAGGAAAAAAGTGCCCCCTCTATACATGGGCTTTAAAATATTCTTGTACAAATTAAAGTGTCATAGATAATATTTTTTTTCTTTCTGAAATTAATATTGTATCTGCTCAATGCAACACACATAAGTAACAATATATTGCCATTAATTTTATTTTATGGTTTCAAATTTTAAAAAAGTCACCCCTTAAGCCAAAAAACTATCCGTCTTAAATCGGGAAATCATGCAACAAATTAACATATTAAGGATTCGAAGGTTATAAATTTTCTTCTTGCCATTCAATTCGAATTCCACAGATCACAGTGTCGTCAAATATTACAAAATAATTTAGAGCGATTTATTTTTTCACTGATTTGAACTGGAGTTAATATGCCTGGATTAGTAGCTGTTTGAACAAGAATTTCGAAGAGAAATGATTCGAGAATATTTAATTTATCTCGACGGCGCGCTGAAGTGTTTTAAAACGATGAAACCGAAAGGCGAACGCTTTTCGATCAAAAACAGCCCACAATACGATTAAACAGTAGAGCATGTAAGCTAAACTGAAAATAAGGATGTAATGCTCTGTCTCTAACGCGACGTGATCGACGGCGGTGTGTTCCGTCAGAGATGAGAGATTGTTCAGATGAATAAATAATCAGTGAGTGCACTAGCTTTTTGCTTGGTAACGATATATGGCGACGGAAGAAAAGAAAAAACCTCTCAGTTACTTTATTTTCCTGTATAATCGAGAAAAGTAATGAAATCATCTGGATATTATTTGCGGGTTATAAATCCTAATTTTTCAACAAGGAAAATGCACAACGATACATTTACTGCCTAAACATGAATAAATCATCTGGGTTTCGTGCGAATCGTGTCCATGCATGAAAAATAAAGATAAACATTTTGGCACTTTCCCGACGAGACAATTTTTATTCAAAGTAAATGTTTGCGTCAAGAACTTCAGAAATCAACAGTGATTGTCGAACGAAAGCGGGCAGTTTTGCCCCTTTTGGAGATATAATAAGCTTGTATTTTATTTTAATTTTGAAATCGATCAGCAGTTCATTCAACGATCGATTCCGCGTCACATCTTGTTATGACTTACGAGATTTATAATTCATTAAAGTTTCACACAGGAAGAAGTTGGGTTAAACCAGTTTTAATACTTACCAGCATCTGGAAGTGTTGTAACGACAGACGAAGCGTCTTCACCTTGGGCCATGGTGAAATAAACAGAAATGAAACCCTGCGAATATCAGGAGACGAAGTTGTGGCGATAAAAAATCGCGGATATCATCCTCGTATATTTTCAGTCGATACAAGTTGATTTTTTGACGCTACTGTCGACGCCTGATCGAAATATCAATTCTGGTTTCTTTCGAGACATTTGCATCGTCCGTTCCGGTTTGACGAATGCGATACCATCGTAGAATAATTATGTATTGTGAATGCAAAACGACTTCAGTCAATGGGCCGCTACACTTTGCTCCTTTTGAAAGCAAACAAGTACTTTGTAAGTGGCGCGCGCGGAATTATTCACCGCTAATGGGACTGGGACGAGATGGGGTAATCCAGGGTCAGTGGGTAAACTCTCCCCTTTTCTGCTCCATCCAGAGGGCTCCATCCGGAAGATTTTAGAGACTAGACTAGGGGGTAGGTGACCTATTCCGGCGGGAGACAGTAATGTTTACCCTTCCACGCAGCAGGAAGAGAACTCATACTGTGAACTTTTCAATTATACAGGTACACCAAAAGTTGCGTTCATCGATGGTTGTGCTAACTCTTTTTCCTGCACATTTAAGATTTTTAATCGCTCTGTCAATAATATATGTTCCCCCATGCCGGGATGAACTTCTGATGACTCTTTTTTTTACAAGAATATATTTTATAAGAATATCGAGGCTGAAACTTGCCAAGTTTTAAGAATATTTTAAGAATAAATAAAGGGGGCAAGTTTCTGAAGAAACTGTGGTGCTGCGTAGGTGGGAGTATTACAAGATAATTTGGTTTTTATCTTTACGGTGGCCAATTCACATTATCAACCCAGTTGATAAAATCAAATTATCTTTTAAGAATAAACCCGAGGCTGAGAATTTGATAGAAATATAATTTTGTGTGTTGAGAATTTGTAAATGTTATACAATTATATGTTTTTTTCTAAACGGTGTAGAATTCTTCATTTCTCTAAACGGCAAAACTAGCTAAAAAGCTGATAACATTTCTGCAAGAAGTTATGTGCCTCATATTTGTGAAATGCCTTCAGGCTGGCTCCAAAATTACTTTAACACTATCCAGACACCAAACACATTCGAAAACAGGGATGTCATACGCTATAATCTAATAATACATCACAGGAGTATTAAGAATGTTCAGCCTCGGCCGGAAAAACAATATTCTTATAGCAAAGAGGGTATTTACCGGTATAAATATAAACATTTTTTGAATGTTGCAAACGTCCCATGGTGGGGCTAGAATAATATTTGTGCAAATCCCCACGGCGGAGTTTTAGGACTGGGACAGCAAATGTGTGACAAGGTCAAAACTAATTTTCTGATTGATGATGAAAGAAATAATTGTTCACAAAAAATTGATCTTAGTTAGTAGTGGTAATGCTCGAGTGGAGTCAAATTCAGTCTGTAATCATACGAATGATAACAAAATCGGACGCCCGAGCAGCGGGAGTCCGATTTGTTTATCACGAGTATGATAAAATCAGTTAACCATAAAAATTTTGCACATGTGCGTGGCCGTGGGTTCCCTCGAAAAGTGCCAGACCGCCAACGAGTTTTGTAGGGTCAATTTTTATACGTTTGTAATTGAAGGGAATTAGGAAATTTAAATTCCACAATGACGGATGTACGCCGCTCAAGGTTCTATCGCGTGATAGTTGACTAGGGCGCAGCGGGCTGACCGAGCTGCCGGACGGAATGTTGTCAATTGACAGAGCCACGATCTCTTCTCAAACATTGTCTTCATCCACTATATACATTCTTGCTAATCTACAAGATTAGAAAGAAACTCTTTGCACGTTTCCCATCAAGCTGTCCGTTGTTGAGTGAAGCTTCTGACGGCGGAACACAGAAAGTAGGGGGAGAAAACAGTTTGTTTGAATGAGTCATGAACTAGCCTACCGATAACCGAGCAAGCACGCTCGACTAGAAGTTAATAGAGGGATTGTACTCTTGTACTTTGTCCACAGGGGCATATTAAGTGATGCCAGTGCCTATGTCAGTTAGATTCCTTTACTCCATTGCTGTTCGGTGGCTACACAGAATAAATTCAAATGCAACCTTTGTTTTTTTAAGGTTTTATTTACACTGCAGAACAGCAAATAAAAGTTAATTAATCTTACTGTTTTACACTCAACTTCATGGACTACGGGAAAGTACACTTTAACAAAATCAAAGTGATTTTTCAAATTCATCTTTCACTAAACTGCAGATAAATCGGTTATTAGGTAGCAAGCATATACCAAAGATTTCTGCCTCTCCCTTTAACCTATCCTCCAAGGGTAGTGGGTGAAATTCCTCTCTCGCCTGCCCAACCAAACCAAATCAAGAACGGTGCTGGAGGCAGGTTTTCGTGCTTGGGAGGGGGCAAAATCGTTGACATATACACGTGTTACGAAAAATTCAAAAGTAAAGGCCATCGACAGTCCTAACACGAGCTGTTCTTATCTGGTTGCTTGGTTCCAAACAGAAATAGGTTACTTCTTTTTTTAATGCGGGGGGAGGGTGTGTTGAACTGATCAGGATAGCAAAAGTGCAAATTTTAGTTCGTAATTCCATTAAATGAAATGTCTGCCCACAGCATTAAATATGAACAAGATTCCGTCTTTTACGGTATGAAGACTGTTGAAAGCCTTTACGGTCCTTACTAAGTCTAAATTCTACAACCCTGTGTTTTACGGTTCTCAAACGTGCTGCTACAAAACTAGACTTTTGAAATGATCGAATCCACAATCTTTGGTCAGAAACGCAGAGTTATATCTGCCAAATATATATTTTTTAATATTCAAACACCTTTTGCAGTAAATCTATGCCAACGATTTTTTTGATATTTTTTTTTCTACGTGTCTTTGTTTGATGCTTTTTACTTTTCGAAATTTTTGGCTACAATAGCTTCTAAAACCAAAATTCTCTTACAGTAACCAACAAAATCTTACTTTAATTTTACTACAATATGATCACTAAGTTGCGCGTATTCCAATATAAAATTTACTTGACGAAATTGTCAAGGATTTGCTCAAATAATCTCAAACAACTAAGTACTAACGGCATGACATACTTTCATTGCTATTTTTCTTTTTTTTTCTGAGTGACATGAACTATTTTAGTCTCTGAAAACCGAAGTTTTACCCTCCTCGAGAGAATTATACTACGCTGTACACCATTTTGTTCGCAATTGTGTTTTGGTGCGCTTACTTGGTTATTGTGTTTTAATGTTTTGTTTTATGTCGGCGGTGATTCAAACACCGATAATTTTTTAAAACTTCAAACATAAACGTTAACTAACTGACAAAAACACTTCCACACAGCCGCTACCTCACACTCGACCAGCAGAAGAGATAGTTGGGTAAAAAATGTAAGCTTCCTACACATGAAACAAATTACGTGAAAAAATTATAATTGAAATCGAAGTCACATGTAAACTTGATTCGCCGTTAAACTAAGGTTAAATCAGCTAAACTTATCATATATAAGACAGTCATAACAATGTACACCAAGTCTCTTTGGCCATTTAAGCATTGGCTCGCGTCCTCGCGTACAGACGAGGTGTGTTTCAACAGTCTCGATGCTTGCAGTTATATAAGACTTCTCTCTTGTGGGTGCCGACCAGTTGAATGAGAAAATCACTGCTCGCCCTTGCAAGGCTTTTATCCAGAGCATATCAGTGCACGTGCCACTACTATTCACTCCTGGCAAACAGCACTTTAAACTCTGCCAGTTTGATTAAACCCTGCTTTATTGCGGGGAGTAATGAGGCGATGATGGCGAATACTGGGGAGACGGTGAAGGTCCACTGCCCGCCGGACTGTATTTAGGCGAGCTTGGACTATACTGCGCTGATGCTGGAGTAAATGATGGTGTTGATGGTGAAGATGGCGAGTAATGAGGTGAGTTGGGGCTGTACTTTGGCGATGACGGCGAGTACTGCGGCGAGGAAGGACTGTACTGAGGTGAGGAAGGAGAATAGCGAGGAGAGGAAGGCGAGTATGTTGGAGAGGTAGGAGAGTAGGTTGGAGAAGAAGGAGTGTAGGATAGTGAGGAAGGAGAATACTTTGGAGAAGAAGGAGAATACGAAGGAGAGGAAGGCGAGTAGGTTGGTGATGTAGGGCTGTACTTCGGTGAAGTGGGAGAGTAGCTGGGAGAAGTGGGAGAATACTTTGGAGATGATGGGGAATACGAGGGGGAACTAGGAGAATAGGATGGTGACTGGGGAGAGTAGCTTGGAGACGTGGGGGAATAGGATGGTGATGAAGGTGAATAAGATGGAGAGGTGGGAGAATAAGAGGGGGATGTGGGAGAGTACGAGGGGGATGTCGGACTGTAGCTGGGAGATGTGGGCGAATATGACGGGGAGGTTGGTGAATAGGAGGGAGAAGTGGGGGAATATGAAGGTGAGGTGGGGGAATACGAGGGAGAAGTAGGAGAATATGACGGGGAGCTAGGAGAGTAAGATGGTGAAGTGGGCGAGTAAGATGGCGACGAAGGGCTGTAAGAAGGAGATGTAGGAGAATAAGAAGGAGAAGTGGGACTGTAGGATGGAGACGTCGGCGAGTACGACGGCGAGGTCGGTGAGTACGATGGAGAAGTCGGCGAGTAACTGGGACTTGCTGGCGAGTATCCAGTTGACGGGGAACTGGGGGAATAGCCAGGAGAAGTCGGAGAATACGAGGGACTCGCCGGTGACATGGAGGGTGAGCTTGGCATAAACGCCGGGCTCGCTGGTGAGTAGTTCGGACTCGCTGCCGCTGGACTGGGAATGTACGGACTGCTGCTGGGGCCCGGTGAAGAAGGTGATTGTGGTTGCGGGCTCCAAGCTGGGCTGTACCCTCCAGGGCTAAACCCGCTGGCTTCTGAAGCTGCAGGTGAAAACCCAGCAGCTCCTGGGGTCATTCCACTGCCCAGTCCAGGACTCCAAGCCTCTGTATAAGCGGGTGTGGCTCCCATCGTCCAAGGTGTCATTTGAGGTGACTTGGCTGTAGGAGATCCCGCTGCACCAAAGAACATTCCCGTACCTGTGCAAAGACACAAACAGTGAATTGAGTACAAGTAACTTTGGAAAAGCACGAACTCTAAGGGTTAAATGCAGAAATGCTATCACGGAACAAGTCGCTTTAATACATGAATAGTCAACTGCAAAAGACCAGCTTGTCCATCTCACCTGTCATGGGTCCGCCCATCATTCCTGGGCCCATTATGTTAGTAGGGATCTCCATACCAGACTTACACTTCTCTGCATCTAACATGAGATCGAAGCTGCCTGTGCCTAGCCGAGGAAGTTTTCCAAGGATCAAGCACTCACTCACACCGCGCAGATGGTCTACTTCCGCGTGTTGAGCAGCCTCCATTAGTACATCGACCTACGTCAACAAAGAAGAAGTTGTTAATAAAGGGATCAATATAGACGAAGTCAAAGAGAAATGTTCCAGATCTCGGAGAACGGCGTAAAGGAAGTCAATTGCAGTTACTTGGCCTTGCCTTTAAATACAAGTGAGATCTTGTAAAATCTTGAAACAAATGTTTCCTACTCAAGACTTAATAGGCTGTTAAATGCTGTCAGTGTCTGGATGATAGCGTAAGACTTTTGCAAAACGGAACGCGAAAATCTGACGAACTCCTCTAATCATTCTGCCTGGAAATAGCCTTTGGCTTACAGCCTTCTAATCAGTTAGCTTTGTTAGCTCAGGAGTAACTTCGGACCCATAAAGTTAATTCTCCCAACAGTGCCAAAGGAATTGTTAACAGACCGGTAAAGAGAACTTGCATGTTGATCAAATTGAGCTTACCGTTTCTTCAAAAGAGCATCTCATGAGCGCGCCAACCTCTTGGCGATTAATACCGTGTCTTGTGATGGCCATGAGATGTCCTCGACAGGTCATGATGTCGCACAGCAAAGCCAAGTGACGGTAATTCACATATGAACCGTCAAACGAGATAACGTGGTTCATCTCACGTTCTACTGCCTTCCGGACAGCTTCAACTCCAAGAACCTGCAACAAGACGTGAAGATTCAAAGGTTAGAAACTGACTAACACCGTGTTACTGACAGTATTTCGCTGACATGGGCTAGGAAATGTGCGTAAATGATCACAAAATTCTCTTGGGACTACCGAGAAAAAATCCACATAGCAGTAGGGTGGAGGATTTGAACCAGGGATTTCTGGATTTCAAGACCTAGTCGGCGACACCACCTACTCAGTATACTTTCAGAGCCTCAGTTCAGTGACTGTAGAAAATCTTTTAGTTCAGTCACTGCCTTGCAAGTCTAGAGGTAGACTAAAACAGTAACGGCCTCGTTACGTTTGTTAATAATTGAACATCTTCACTTACAGAGAATATTTCACAGATGTCGTTTGATGTCGTACGCACAGGATCAACATCGTTTTCGCTTAGAACCTGCAAGAACAACAAAAGTCAACGTCAGAGAACATCATAAGCGAGCTATCTAACTGAAAATAAACATTAAAATTATAAACCAAACAAGATGATGCTGGTACTGACCCTCATAAGCGACACACCATCAGTTTCCAGGATCCACTCAGAGATATGTTTAAACTCGCCGTCCTCGGTGATGGTGACCCGCTTCTTGTTATCCTCATTCGGCAGGTTCATGTACACCTTGGAGATGGCTTCAATCCCCTGTAGGGTCATGTCAGTCAGCATGTTGGCTTCAATGCAACGTAAAAATACGTCATCATCCATCTTGTCCAACTGTTCTTCTTCCTGTGACGACGAAAAGTTGAAAGGTATAAAATTTCTAATCTGTTCACAGACCCCACCCCTCGTGTTTTAGCACGAGTATCCTACGCGCCGGGTAAATATTTCGGTAATTTGTTGCAAGACTTTTGACACTTTTTGATAATTTGTTATAATATCAACCTATAAGCTATTTAACTGCTAGTGTCGCGCATTTTGAACGGTTTTCCGTTCACCACTCATTTCGCTAACTTACTATCTCGACGAACCCAAAACAAAACAGACTAAAATTTCCGACATTGTCCAAACTGGTGAGGCTGGTGGTATACTAAAAATGTTGATTGAAAACTCTTAGATGAAAATGAGATCAACGAGGGGATTTATTTGCTTGCACAAGCCTCCAACCATACACCTCGTCTAAACACTTTATTCTGAGTCTATCTGACTGTGAACCACAAGATCAATTACTACTATCTTTAGTTGAAGTCTCTGTGCAATCTTCTAGTAACTTACATCTTGGAATTTCGCATCATCGTTGTTCATAATTCTGATACGTAGCACCAGTTTCTCCGCGTTGTCATCATTGAAGATACAGTTCAGATCGTCACCAAAACCCAAGTTGATTTTCTCCGAGATTTGCTCCATGGTGAGCTTCTTGTCTGTCATTCGCTTGCGATCGAGTTCTATACGTAGAAGCCAAGGCGATATGCGAGTCACGTCAAAGTCGGGCATTTCATAGTAAACGTTCACAAAGTCCTGGTCCTCTGCTACTACTGTGTTCTGGGGGTCTGGGTCGTAGTAGATGGCTGTATTGGCTGTGACTTTGCGCAAGGTTGTGTGTTCCAAACGGCAAAGCACATCCTGTGGAATAGGCACGAATAAGCAGCATTAGCGCAAGAGAAAAGCTTTTATCGTGCAACCTGTCCCTAAGGCTTTACAGTTTAGGATTTGGACTATGTAATGACAACTATCTGTACTGTCCTCACTAGTTAGTAGCACAGGTCTTGGGAATTTCCAGCACATTGCTGCAAGATTAAGACTTTGAAAACTGACTTGCACACATAAAGGACGGATTCATTGGGTTTCTCTTCACGCATATGAGGCTGGTGATTAAAGAAAGCAAATTGAAGAACAGGCAGTCTCCTCGTCAGTACGTTTAAGGGAAGAGGGGTACTTTAAGATAAATACAAATCTGGATCTGCCTGAGAAGACACTTTACTAGGAGAGGAATTTCGTTCACTACTACAGCATTACGATATACGAATCAGTACTGCTTCAGGGCTCGAAATAACGGCCGGTCAACGGACAATGTCCGGACTGATTGGGGATTTGACCGGTCAAACTTTCGTCTAGCCGGTCATGTTGACCGTTCAAAATTCAATCGTATCGAAAATGAAACAAATTTAAGGTTCCTGCTGTTCAGTTGTTTCAGTTGTTATTTATCGAGTCGCTGTGTATTGCGGAACTTTGATATGAAATGCTACTGACATGCAACTAGAGTCGTTGTTTACAATTCGCGCATCGGGATTGGCCCACTTCCGATCACAAAATTACCAATATTTCCACTTTATTAGTAATTTGCATGCATGTGAACGCCCCAGACAAATTTAATGTGTACTGAATGATGATATTTAACATGTAAGTCATACAGAAAGTGTAACGATAATACACATAAGCTTAATTAAGCTTATTTTCATTTCGCCGTTGTATTTTACTTTTATTGTAAAGCACTTAAAAGTGCTATAAAATCTTAGCAACGACTCTTGGGAAATAAATTCGTAACATTTTGGGTTTATGGGCCCCTAAAAGAGTAATTCATCATATACATTTGACCGGCCAGAAACGATACGTGACCGAGCAAAAATGAATTTGACCGGTCATCGTGACCGGAGACTATCCGAAAATTATTTCGAGCCCTGTGCTTGCGAAAGGGTTCGCCCAAAAAGAGGTCAGTACCACTGGAATAATAAGTTATCATTATGCAATTTATAAATACGAAGCTTACTACAGTAACTGCTTTAAATTTATTCTATACCTTGGCAGTTTTGGGAATTTAAAGAGCACACGCTAATCTCCTATTAGCTCAACTGCGTAATGATAGTGTAACAAGGAAATATGGTTGGACGTTTATCTTCAATCATACCTTGGCTTTCTCTGCATCTCTGGCAGGCTGCCCTACAAGGAACACCGTCAGTGAAGGAGTTTTAGGCTTTTTAGACACGTTGATGATTTCCTTGAGACGCGGAACACCCAGGGTCACGTTCTTAGCAGACACACCAGCATAATGAAAAGTGTTGAGTGTCATCTGAGTAGCGGGCTCACCAAGAGACTGCGCAGCCAAGGCACCCACCATTTCACCTGGTTTGACCTAAACATAAAACACAGAACAACGCCCATTTTAGATATGTCCTGCATTCCCATTGAACTAATCAGACTGAAAACACAACCCTCGTCTTACCATAGACAAGTTAAAGCGTGTTTCAATCTCCCCCAAGAGCCACTCAAAAGCTTCTGATGACAAGTGAAACTCCTCAGCAACTCGCTTGGAGCACAGAGTGGAACGGAGGAGGATATTGAATAACAGCGTGGCATTAAACTGAGCCTGTTTACTGATATGATCCTCGCCATGGACAATTATCAGTCTCTTGGAGAGTTCACGCACACCTGGAAGACATCACAAACCATTCAGACTAATGTCAGGCTCAAGCCTAAGGTGGTAACTTTGAAACTAAAATGAACAGAGCGCTCAAAACTGTACAGCTGAAGTCATAACATCCCATCTCGTGTTAACAATAGTGTGTGAAGAAAAAATACATTCGTTCTAGGAAAAATCATCAAAAATGAGTGCATTAAAATAACCAACACATCTCTGGTGAAGGATGTTGTTTACAGAAGTTTGCATGGTAAACAATACAACACTTTCACATGCTTTTTTATTGTCCCCTTACCCAGAACTCTCATTGAAAATCTTATTGACAGCATTTTGCCATCACTGTCAGTCCTCAATAGAGAGAGGAACCTTATCATCTTCATTCATTGTTCCCTGTTTTGGTCATTCCGCATTTTGAGATCATTATGTGGTACCCAATACAAGACAAAATCTATAAATTTTCACCAAGCATCTTGTACCTTCTGACACTCTTAGAGGGTGAAGGTCACTTGGTGTTCTGTTCGTGAGATGAAAGGTCTTTTGTGCATTCCAAATCAAACGGCCAAGATTCACTGGTAATGCCACCTGACATAAAAAAGTACAAAATAATGTCATAAGAACAGCAAATTCATAAACCTGCAGAAGATTAGCATTGTAACTAGCATTCAAGCGCCACAATAGTGAAGATTATGTTTGACCCCCAGCCGCCGTATGTTCAAAGCCTGATTAAGCTAACCCAGGATTAGTGCAAATTTTTATTTCAGTTTTGTATTTTTTTAGGAGGTTTTCTGTTTATATTGTTTGTTCTTCAGTGTTTAGCTTGGGTAATGTCAAACTACACAAAACATAAGCAGTAAATCACATTTATATACAAGAAAACTTGATGCTTCGATTAACTTTTAATCCTGGGTCAGCAGCGTTAACCAGCTTTCAAAACCTGGCCTAGGTGTGAAGGTCTCCATCGATCAGTGCAGGAAATTAACGTGCATCCTCACCTTAGAGTTCCCAGAAGGAATGATTTTTCGAAGAATCTCTCTGTCTTCCTGCAGTTGATTGAATTCTGTTTCCAGATCTTGCAGGGCAGTGGCACTGCTACAAAGGTCTCGCACAACATCTTCCTGCAGATAACGACGGAGACGTCTGCCAAGAAAAGAACAGTGGAACGTCATTTGGTACATTTCTGACTGGTAAGTAGTAAATGCTCTGTATGTGGTTTATTGCTTATTGTGATACACCAAAAATCCAAGTACACTTTTTCAAGGAGGCTTTATAAAAACACCCATAAAAAATAATTACAATGCTAAAGGTACATTTGCTTTTATTAATAATGTACCCTCTTAAGAGTAGTCAACAATAAGGAAACACATTTCAAGGACTTTTGTGACCTTTGAAGGACTTCCAGGGTACAAAACCTTGAAAAAGTACCGACAGTGCTACTCACCTCTCATTGGAGCCGTCAAAGTGAAACTTCTTTTCAAAAGCAGAATTGGTTGGTTTTATTGTAGGCATGTTCTGGAATTCAATAGCAGCTCCATCCATTCCGTCCTCTCCATATCTCAACTGGATCATCTGATTGTTTGAGTTTCTGATCGTGCCGTCATATGCAACCATTAGACCCTCCATGGCCTTGACCAAACGTCTCTGGATGTAACCTGCACATGAAAAATACAAAAAAAGCCTCTTAAAATTTGCAAGTTCCACTGGGTAATAAATTTGCTTATCTTTATCAAACCAAAATGTTAACAACCCAACAATTACTTATATCAACAGACAAAATTGTCAACGATAAGACATGGTGTTGTTTTACATACGTCAACAAAACTAGCATCCTACAAAATCAATGCTTTTAATAAGTTCACAGACTGACCAGTTTCACTGGTTTTGACTGCAGTGTCAATCAATCCCTCACGACCTCCCATGGCGTGGAAATAGAACTCTGTTGGTGTAAGTCCGGCAAGGTAGGAATTCTCCACAAACCCTCTACTCTCTGGACCATAATCATCTTTAATGAAGTGAGGAAGTGTGCGGTGACGGAAACCAAACGGAATCCGTTTGCCTTCAACATTCTGCTGGCCTACCACAGCAATAACCTGAACATGAGTGATAAACACATTGGAAATGTTAATTGGAAAAGTTTAACACAGTGAGATTCAAAGCTAAGAGAAGCCAACATGACATCAACTAGAAAAGGCTACATGGGACATCAAGTCATCTACACATGTGCTGCCTTGATTTTGACTGCATGTATGCCAACTCACTCACATTATTGGCAAGTCTCCCCAACACAAAACGAATCTCCTGATCTCCCACCTGTGTCCTAATCTCTCCCAAATCTACATTTGTTACTCTTTTTAGGCTTTTCAGGGGAAAAGTTTGGAGTATTTGAGGCATTTTTTTGTGGTTGACTTTGCCAAGGCTTTTCTTTTAACATCGCTTTTTAGGGTTGAGCTGAGGATGGGATTTGTGCAATAGTTGACTTAATATATTTGTTTATTGTCTGAGCTGAACACGCTGTTCTGTGCTGTTTTATCGGGCAGTAGATTTTCTATAAGCTATGCAGATGTCTCTCCATACCATGCAACTCTATTTTTAATAGAGCACTTGTGCATGGTGCAATAGTTTCCTACACACTTTTTTAATATACTGACCTGTGAAATGTTGATCTTGGAGCCCTTGGAACCTGAAACCACCATAGCTTTAAAGTTGTTAAATTCTGACAAGCTCTTCTGAGCACTTCCACCAGTTTTGTCACGACAGTCATTCAGGATGCGGTTCACTTGGTTCTCAAAAGTCTGTCGCAGTGTGTTACCAGGCGTTGGCTCAAGTTCGTCATTGTGAGCTTTCTCAATGACTTCTATCACATCTTGCTGTGAAATTGCAATGAGAGTAAAAACTTATTTATAAATAAAACTATTTATAAATATATTCTGCTATAGAAAGTTGAACCTTAATAGCGTTTCTGATTTTTCACAATGTGAGAACACAACAGTTGTCAATGTCACCTTGGCGTTCTTTGTTACTCTCTGGATTTCTTCATAGGTTTCATTGTCGGCAATACAGTCACCAATACCAATACTGTGACCTTCTATGAGAGTCCAGTTGTTCACAACAGTCTGGATGTTGCCGTAAAACATACGGGCAATCTCATGACCAAGTTCAACAGCAACAATGTGGACCAAACTTCCTGACGAGGTTCCCAGCGATTTCTTACACAAAATGCCAGAGATCAGCTCACCATGTTCTATAAGAACCTATCAAAATGGAATAATAAGACAGGGTGTTATCCGTTTAATCATGAAAATTAAAGAAAACCACAACCAGTAGATTTCATCAGGCTTTGGTTCAATCATTAAGTTCTTAGAACTAAATTTAGAAAAAAAAAATTACAACCAGAATGCATAAGACTTGCAAAGTTAAATTAACCCAACCTAAAAAAGTAAACAAAGGCCAATTGCACACCTCAACAAGACACAGATTACATGTATACATATACAATCAAATTCAGGAGAGTAACAACATATTGTTCCAAGTAGCTTGACAATGCTTTATTTACACAGAGGTTTTTTTGGCAACTGTTATGGAGGGTATATTGTACATGTATGTACCTTGGTGTCCCCAGGAGAGATGTGCTTGTATGGTCCACTGTCTTCATCATCTGGATGGGTACTGTGCGTGCGGATCATGTTGACATTTCCAGGAATGATCATACTGAAGATTTGTTTTCCTGTCCACAAAGGCTTGGGTTTGAGGATGGCTGGCTGTATAAGCTTGCCATCCCAATCAGGAATCCACATCATCAGATTCATCATAGTGTCCTGATGAAAGAATAAAATCTCAAACATGAAGTTCTTGTCAGACCACAAGAAATTACTCTTTTGCAAGGCTATCTACATGTAGTTTACAAGAATTTAGCACTGGGAACCCAAACTCTCACAGCTACGAAACTTAGGGTGTCCAATCTCTTCATTTTGATCAGAATTAAGTAAAGTTTTCTTGCAGACTCCAAGTCTAGTGCCTGGTCCTAACTATAGATACATGTACTTCATTCAAATTCATTTTTGCACTTTAACACATTGTCCCTTGCAATGCTGCCTCACTGACAAAAAGGTCAACAACTAGGTGCACTGTGACACGTAGGCTGATATTCAGAAGGCAAGAAAGCATTGCAGAGAGGTATATTGATCTCACACGCCCATGACTCAAGCGTTCTCAATCTGCAGCTTAGCGCTGTTGAGCAACTACTGACACACTTAGAAAGTTCTACAGTTGAGACTGTGGACAATACAGAAGTGTGTCAGAAATATTGCTCCAAGAACGGATCTAAGGAAGCGTGTGGTTAATTGTCATTACAGACTTTCTTCTCATAAGGAGAACAACCTATTTTTATTTGTCAGGATATCATAACATTATGGATTTATGTATGCAGCACCCCTTGTCGACTGCCATACAGGTTTGTAAATATTACTGTATACAGGCTAACAGCCATTTCACTTCCAAGTTTGTTTAACTTTAATATATAGATTTAGGCCAGCCTAAAAGCGTAGCTCCTGGGCCGGGTTGTTCAGAGCTCGATCAAACTAGCCGAGGATAAAGTAGAATTTTGATTTGAGTTTTGTAACTTTGCGGTGAGATTTTCTGTATATTGTTTTTGTGTTTTGAATTTTAATGAAAGCAAAATACGCAAAACAAAAGCAGTGAAAAAACTTTGTACAAAAGAAAAGGTTATAATTCGGTTAAATTTTAATCCTGGGTTAGCGTTAACCGGCTTCCTACCAACCCTACGCTGTTTACAGCAAGTTAATCCTGACATGAGCCCGCGATCTGATCGAAAAAAGCAGCACTTGGGCAGCGGTCAACTTTAAAAAAACACGTGACCTCGATGAGCCCTGAACTTGAGCCCGCGATATGGTCACGTGATACTAGTCAGCGGATTCCTTGTTTTGACAGGTGTCAATTGACTGCAACATGGATGTCCAAAGGACGCTTTAAACCAAGGGTACATGTGCTCTGTCAACCTACAAGGAAAGCCCGCGAAAACTGAAGCCTCGTTTTGGTTTACGTGTCAATTGTGGCCGCCATGTTGCGCGACTCCACCACCGTCGTCGTCGTCGTCGTGCGTACGCGCCCACGAGCAATACCGCTAGCCATGATACACATGAGAAAATCAGTTCATGGGTTCCCTTCAGTTTCCTAATATGGGTATGGGGCTCCGCTTGGCGGCCTTCGGCCGCCGGAGCTCCGCTATAAACCCACCTTTTCAAGAAACACATCTCTTTTTGTGAATCTCCTGACAGCCATCAAAGAGTCCTGCACAATACCCATAACAGGTTTGTTTGACTGTGGTGTGACAATGTTTCTTGGCACCATCATGATCTCTGTGATTTCTGCACGTGCTTCCAGGGACTGAGGGACATGCAAGTTCATCTCGTCTCCATCAAAGTCAGCATTGTATGGTGTGGTCACACTAAAATGGAAAGACAGACATAAGGCTCTAACCAACAAAACTATTGCCTTGGCATGCAACTCGCTCAGGATTGCGGCAGTTTTTACAAGACCAATAATTATAATTGCCAATGAGTCAGATGAGCCAAAAACACGAGTCTGGCGAGGCGACAGCTACATAGCGCTATACATAATGTGAAGGTTTATGCAACAGGTTACCCAGAAAAATTCTCAGATTTTGTCAGCTTGAATTTGCGTAAGTGATTTCTGGTGTGCAGTGAGATTTTTTGACCATATTAGGATGTAGTCAAATGTTATTGATATTTGGGACAAGCCAATCAGAACACTATTTTCCTTTGGGACATCAAGAGGCTTCAAAGCATTGATGAACATGTTCATTTCAGGTTGTTTTTCAGAGTTCAGTCAGTCAGACGTGGATACATTGTTTAATTCAGTTTATTCGCTTGAAAAAGAACTTGGATTTCTTACGTTTGAATCGCGTATAATTCAAAAGCTCATGAAGACTCGAGTCGTTTTCTGGAATCAACTCAAGTGTGTGTTGTTTATTGCAGCGGGATTACAGCAGTTTTTAGTGTTCTATAAAAAAAACAAGGATTCCAAGGTGGAACTTAATTACAGTCACCATGGCACTGAATTGATTTTGTTTTGCCATCACGGCACAGTAGTTTCAAGACAATCTTTTATCTTTCCATTCCCACCACAAGCTGAACAATATAAACAATCATATAAACACCAAGATCACAGTCTGCTAGATCAAGAAGATTCCTGTACGATGAACTCAATCAATATGATTCATTGTACAATGTTGACTCCTAACCTGAGATTCAATCTGAATGTTGACCATGGCAGGATTTTAACCCTGTGCCCCATCATGGACATTTTGTGAAGAGTAGGTTGACGATTGAAGATAATCACATCATCATCTCTGATGTGTCGCTCCACCTTTAAAATAAAAGGTAAATTTGTTAGCTTCTCTCCTACACTCTAGAAAGTCTTGAAAAAACTGGCATAAACTTCAAACATACCCTATATCCAAACTGAAGATGCAGGTCGCTTGGCTTGGGGTGAAACCTCAGGTCAATGCGCTCTCCATTGTCCCTGATAATGTATTTAGCACCAGGATAATGATTGTTGCCACGACGCACAAGTTCTTGCATGCTAAAGAATCAAAAAGATAATTTACTTAAGTGTAAAACAAGCCAGGATAATGCGTTACATATAGTTATGGTACGTTTTGCAGCTTTTTTGACTGACAAATAGATTTTCATTTTTCATTTAATGTGTACAACTTAAATTTTATGAATTTCTGGTAATTTTGGACAAGATTTGTATCACTACCAGTATATTTCATAGAGGAAACTTGAATAATTTCAAAATCAAACCTGTCAATGTTGAATGGTGTGACAATTTCAGGAAAAGTAAGATTTTGAGCAATGGTCCTTGGAACTCCCACTTGGTCAATAGACAAGTTAGGATCTGGTGTAATGACAGCACGAGCTGAAAAGTCAACTCGTTTTCCCATCAAATTTCCTCTGATACGTCCTTCCTTGCTCTTCAGTCTCTGTTTCACTGATTTCAAGGGACGGCCAGATTTTTGCATGGCCTGTGGAAAGATGAGAAATTTGTTTGTGGTAAGTTTCCCAAGTTTGTACTTGGGTACACTGCATAGTAATTCCTTCAATTTGAAAGTAACAAGTTGTGGTGTTGTGTTAGATACACTACATAATCAAGCTATATTTCATTTTATCCTAGGAGATAAGGGAACACTTTCCATAGAACTGGACAGTTGATGTGGTGGATATGACCCTTAGACTAAAAACACAAAAATCCCATTTTTGTGAGCCTACCCCTGCCTAAAATTAATCACTTTGTGCAGTACAGTAGAATCCTAATTTTTCAAACCATCTGGAGAAACAGAAATCGGTTCCAAAAAAAAGTGAACAAAATTTGTTGATCAATATACAGTTCTATGTGCTGGAAACAAAAAAATGCTCAATCTCTACATCTTAGCTAGCCAGAGTGCACTGATATAAAGCAAGACTTTATGCATTTCACACTCTACCCTGGTTAGGAGTGTATCCAATGGAAAGAAACAGCATATCTACTTACCCTTGGCAAACCAGGAATTTCATTGTCTATCAATGTTGCAACGTGATACTGGAGCATTTTTGTATCTTCTGCAATTATGTGAGCTGCCGCTCCATTCAGTTCATTTCTTCGAAGATTGCCATTTGCCTTCACTACATCTGATAGCTTATGAGTCAAGTCATCCTGAAGAACATAGAATGTCAAAATTTACAACGCTTGCAAAACTTCCCAAAATGAGGAAATTTTTTGGAATAAGATTTGGTCACCTTATGGCTTATTTGAGTACTTCTAGAGCCATTGTACAAATCCTACATGTACCCCGTTAGAATTGTAAAAAGTGCACCAATGAAAAAAACAATTTAACAGAATATTTCAATAAAAGATATTGCAATAATATATGAAACTGTTATTTGTTGGCAACAAGTTTCCAGTTAACACCTATATTATTTGACAAAAAAATAAGGTCAATCTTAGAATAGCAATGCTTCACATCTCAAAATGATAAAGTAGATTTAACTATTTTTTATTTAACAGAGGAGTTCTTACAAGATCATCTGATCAATGATTTAACACCTCACTACCCTTAAATTTATCACTATACATTACCTGACTACGAGCAGTACCACTCATAACAATGGAAGGCCTTACAGCCAGCGGGGGCACCGGTAGCACTGTTACAATCAACCAATCAGGACGAGCATGCTTGGGATTCATTCCCAGAATTTCACATTCCTCATCAGAAATTCTTTTAAATATTTCATGGACACGCTCTGCTGTTAGTGGAATCTTCTTTTCTTGTGAATCCTCATTTACTTCCTTCCATTCTGCTGTAAGTTCAAGGCCACTTCTTCTGATCTGTGGCTGGTTTCGACCACAACCACCATGACTCTGAAAAAAATAATTGCACAAAATAGTATGACTTCTTTAGACAGAATATGCAGTTCCAAAAAAAAAGGAATATTATTGATCCTAACTACAGTTTACCATTTCAATCTTGAGATCCAAATATGGATTCTCCTTACTGACCATTGCACATTTCCCTTAATTTTTGTCCTAAGTTCTAATTTGGTGCTCCAAAATTTTCAAGCTCAAACTATCTCGCACTAACCCAAAAATTATTTTTTATAACCCTCTCCCCTCACAAATTTCATCACTAATTATGCTACTTCTGTAATTTGAATTTCCTCAAAAATTATTTCCCAACAGTTGTAAACTTCCCTTGCCAATCCCCTAGCCTGACTGGAAAATAAACTAGCCACAAACTGTCTAATAGGATATTCTTTGCACACTGGCTACATCCCCTAGTTGATGATCAAATAAACTGTTTCACTGGCCTGCAAGTAATGTAATAGTTTCTTTAGAAACTAATCACTTCTATCATGGTCTAAAAGAATGAAAAGATTGAAAATCAAATCAGCTCAGCACACAGCCTTACCATTTTCTTCTCAGCCTCATCAATATCTTGGGATGGTAGTTTCTCATCAACAATGTCACCACCTTCACAAGTACGCTTTCCTTTACACAAGTCATAGATATGTTGAAGACGCTTCAGTGGTTGATTTTGGGACTTTGACAATACGTCTTTCACTTTTGGATTATTCTAGAAAGATGATTAAGAAACAATATTTATGTGTTGACATGGACAGAGACATTTCAATTTATTTTAAACTAGCTAAAAAGTTACATAAGTAAGCTAGACATAATTAAATTGTTAAATCGGTATAGCTAACAGTCAGTTTCCACTTCAGCAAATATTTTTAGCCCCAGCAACTATCTTCTGTTTATAGAAAATGAAAATCTTGTACCACGTCGACCCACCAACCCTACCCCCGCTAGTGCTAATTTCTCGGCCCATGCCTCTCCGAGAAACCAGCCATTTTGCGAACGAAGCAACTTATCGACTTCCTTACCCCATCGACAAGAAGTTTAGAACAGTAGAAGCAAACGCATCTCAGACATTTGATTATCATCTTATAGAAGCCGACGTGGAACACTGGTTTCGCCAGCTCTATGTGCCCGAAATGGCCGGGACACTCTGTCATGTTTCCAGCGCAAGTTTGGCAACGAGAGAAACGGTCAATCGTCCCTTGCCGTGGATCCATCAAACCACCCAGCTTAGGCCTTCCGCCTTCCATCGTTTCGGAGTACTTGACGCCGCCTTCAGTCGTAACAGACATTTGCTTCTGTTGAAATAGAAAAATCTAGTTACAAGAGGTACTACTACGACCAAAAGATATCACATAAACAGTCATTTTTAACACGGTCAAGTTAAGCTTGTCTAACACATGCATGCGTTATCCATTGAATCAATCGATTACAAACGTGTTAGGACAAGAAATCGAGTAAAAGACAAAATACGAAAGTCTGAAACCCATTTAAAAGTATACTCACTATTTCATCTGGGCTTAACACCCCAAACTGAACCATCTTAACGTCCCGTAAGGGGGCCGGTGAGCCAGACACGAAAGCCATAACTTTGCTTCAACAAGATGGCCGATTCGATGAGGTAATTTTATCTGAAACCTTTTCGTTTCTACACTTGAAGCTGTCTCTTTCCGGACGCTTCAAACAGTCTAACGGACTTCAAAGCCTGTCCGGTCGATTATTTCAGTTTGTTTTGGTTCGATTACACGCTAACTTCCCTTCTTTTTCGAAGGAAATCGGTGAAAGAACTCAGTTCCTTTGTTCCCGCCGAGTGAAGCGCCCCGAAAGCGCTTCTTTCCACACGCAGTTCGTCGCCTCTTATTTATAGCGAGACCCTAATATGCGGGGCGCACCGAAATTCTTCAGGGCCGGATGTTGCATTATGGGAGTCCCCGAGTGACGTAGCCACTTCAAACGCTGTTCTGGGGGTAGGGGAAAGTAAGATTTTCGACAACTTCGAAATGAATTTTGATTTTATTCATTTTCTTTTACTTTTCTGTTTTTCCAGCACTCAATTCATAATGATTTACTGTCATACGGTTTTTACAGCAAGCTATTGTAATTTTCTTCCACAAAGCTGTGTTTGTAATATGAAAATTGTTGTGCAGGCAAAAATCAACCCTGCAAAACATAGATACTACTACCTTTCAGCTTGGTAAGAGACCAAACAGCTGGAAAGGAAAGGAATCTCTGTCTTGCTGGCTGATGTTTACTCAAGATAAAAAATTGACTGAAAGACTGCTTGACGACTTGTATTAAATCTTGTATCTTTTGTCAAATAAAATTAAAAAAACCAAGGTAGCCAGATTTGGGCAGGGAATCATTTGTGAAGTTAAAATTGCCTTATCTTTATAAATTTCACCACCAATTTTTCATTGTGATCATTCCTGAGGGCTGCCGTATTATATTTTCAAATTTAAAATGGTGTTTTACAACAGAAAGACACTTGAAAGGTTTTAAATAAAAGTGATTTATTAACATTTTCGTCAAACATATCTGTCCAAACAGCAGTTAGAGATTCCTGGCATTAAAATTACAGATGTATGAGCCACAGATGAAAGGAGCAACATTATCAAGTCTTCCCAATGTATTTTTATAATCAAGCTGAAACAACATGTGTACTACATCCACTAAGACAGTATTCCTAAAGGCGGGATACCAAAATATCTGTCACTTCAGTTTAGAAAACAAGCGATGTCCAATCTGCAAAATACAAAGAAACCATATCATTAAAAATGAGAGTATTAAATGAAAATCAGTAACAAACAAAACCACTGTTTTGATGTCATTTATTTTGAAAAAAAAGTTTAAACTTCCATGTTTAGTTCAACATTGTCCAGACCAGACCCCTTCTATCCCAGAACTTCTTGTTCAAGAGTTTAAAACAAAAACAGAAGCAGTACAGATGTGAAAAGTTGCACCATATTTGGCAAAACGGGACTTCAAGCTACAGTGGATGACAGAAGTGTTGAGACACTTGCCAGTACAATTTGATTTTCAAGAGTCTTGGAAACATTTCTCTTCCTTCTCCCACAAACAATGTTGATTTATCTATTTCTTAGACTGCACAGGCCACAGCACCCACACAACACTGAATTGGGGCCCGGGGGATTAGAGAATTAATGCTGGATGCAAATAAAATACAATGAATAAGTGCTTCAACATCAAAAAGCATCATTTTCTATACTTTTGTCGCCCACTGTAGTCTTGCTGCAAGTAAATCAGCTAATTTGAGTAAACACACAAACTATAACAAGATGTGACGCGACCTACTTACACATTTGTCTTGGCACTCGAGAAAATCAAACAATTCTTGTACACATGTCTCCTCTGTGTTTGATCGGCTGCTAACTCGCTGATTGCATACCTCCAGCTCATTTTTTAATTTGGTACATTCAGCGTTGTCACCACAAGCATCTCGAACTTTCTCCAAGGGATCTTCTAACTCTTCCTCATCCTCGTCATCATCATCATCACCACCACCATCGCCAGGTGCTTCCTCCTCTTCACTTTCGTCTTCAGGGTCAGAATCCTCACCCTACAAGAGAGATTACAAATGATAATCAAAGGTTCCTGTGAATGACTGCCATAACTAGTTTGATACTCACTAAAGGCTTAATAATTTACTTTTAAAATGCATGTCGAAACCAGAATGGGGGATAAGGCCCTGGTCAAACGTTGAACTTCACACGAGACAAACTAAACTGAGCAAATTAAGTTCGTAATAAGCTCAATGTTTGACTCAACGGAGTTCATCTGACTGAATTTATATTGACCAACACCATTCTATCTGTCTGCTTCAGATCTAAATTTGAATTAAGTTTCATGCTTGATCCAATGGCCGAGTTTTACCCATTTGGATCAAATCAAATTGCAATTTAGCTTATCTCGACGCTCGACCTGAGCCTAAGTCACTTCTTTTTTAAATGATTGACTGATATAACAATTTTGCCATAATTTGACCATCTCTACCCCTGCAACTTTTTGGTCCCTACACTGAAAAGTATTGTCTACCACCCATGAAAAAATAAAACATAAATAAAACAACTACAGTAAAATCTCCCACAAGCTGAAACACTTTAGACCACTTAAGGAAAACAGGCAATGAGCAGTATCATTCAAAGGAAGTGATACATTCATATCTCGGCTTCATGACTGAATAGGACAACTTGAAAAAATCCAACCCAGTAATTCAAAACTTCTAACAAGTGTTTGGAAATATTTTAGAGCACAATCAACCCATTTTGAAAGAAAGATGTCCTTGTTTACGAGAGATTTATATTTGTATAAATAGAGCACACTGAACATTAGAAAAGTTTACTTCACTCTCAAGGGTAGCTCCACAATGAAAGAAATACCTAGCAACAGAACAGTCAATAACTTTCACTAAGTTATTGTTTATACTGTTTAAGCTGTTTAATAGTTTCACGGTTTAATCAATCATCGATCAACCAATGACTTTATTAAAGTGTCAGAATATATAGCCATGGATAAAGACCCTCTACTAATTGGGAACAAAAGCAGTACAAAATACTTAAAGGACAGCTATCTAAGTATTTAAATAAAAATAATTATTTAGCTATTACACTATGATGAGGATGACTCTATGATGAGGTTGTAAGGGCCCAGTTATATGGTCTCGGGTACCTGAGACAACCCTTCCCCTGAGATAACTTTATCGAGCGTTTATATGTGAAAGCATAGTTCCAGTAGGCCGAGTCAAAGTTAACCCAGCATGATTATTCATAAACCTTACTGAATAATCAAATGTGCAAATATCCCTCTTTCTTTGGGTTTTTCTCGGTCATTCGATCACAGTGGGTTTGCCGAGTTAATTTTTACTTCTTTAATACGAATTTCTGATATAAATCCTAAATCTAAGCATTACGTGACATTCGCCACGCCGAGAGATGTCCCGGTCAGGCGAGCCAAAGCGTTTATATGTAGAAAAGTTGTCCCGCTTGCCAGGGTTACCCTACCTGCCGAGGTGAGACAACTCGCCCACCCGAGTTGTCTCGCCCCCCGAGACGATTTGGCGATCCTAATGTAAACGGCTGGTTGAATTTTAGAAAGAAACAAGCTAAATGTTACCTCGGCCAGGGTAGCTCGGGGGGAGGGTTGTCTCGGGTACCCGAGACCATATAACTGGGCCCTAAGTAGAGCTTTTCACTGAGAAGAAATTTCTAAATTTATGGGCTCATGTTTCACTTTAAACATCATATAGGCTTCGTTAAATGGAAGCCAGTCACTTGGGGTGAACTCATGAAAGAGCCAGTATCCAGTAATACTACAGCAAAGTTCTGATTCATTTTAAAAATCACTGAACACAAAAATAAATTAGCCCTGTCAAAAAGAAGTAAACTGGGTGAAAAGCTTGGTGTATAAAAATTGCAATATTTAGAGAGGAAGCCACATCAGCCTTTGCTGGTATAGTAGCCTACCAAGAGACTAGATGCCAGTAAACAAATTTTGGTGACCAGGGTAAACTTATGGCACTCCGATTTTTGCGTGTTTGATGATCGGTGCATGCAATCAATACACTACCTGATAACGAGTGGAAGGAATATCGATGACCCGTTTGAGACAAAGGCAAGAATTCGGTTTATGAAAATTTAAAGTGAAAAAATACTACATGATTACACTTTAGCCACCCAGTTCTTCACTAGCGCCTAATATAATCAAACTGCAGGTCACAACTCTCGCAGCACTCAGTTGTATTGGTCAATCTGGCCATGTTTCTAAGTTGAAAACTACACTTTTCGCCTTAGTTTAACTAATTATTTACGTAAAATATCACAAGGAAAATATATAGAAGGGTTTTACCTGTTCTGAGACAATTTCCTCGCCTAGAACCGTTTTTTCTTCATCTAAACCCATCTCGGCAACGCACCGGCACTCGCTCGCTCTTTCTCGTGCAATACGTGCTTAGCTGTCAAGCCTTGTAACTATGTAACCACGCCAACTAGGTGCAGAGACTTCTGGGTAAATAGGCTCGCAATACGTTAGCACAGAGAATTTTTATTTACTTATTTACACTTGGTTTCGTTACTTTTATGTGAGAAAGAAATGTTTCTCGTGTCTCTATTTCCCTTTTTTCGCTTAATGAACCAGCTTCTGATGTGAAATAATGAAAATAGTCTACTAAATAGTGTAGTGTAGTGTAGTAGGCTGCAACACGCGCAGGAACCTATCCATGTCAACACCCACGTTGTCGGACTTGTGGGCATATTTCCAACGAAACTGATCTTCTGGGGCCAAAGGATCGCTTAACCATCAAAGAGTCCTTTACCTGTTTGTCCTCTGGTCTGATTTACTGCATCTCCTACCGTCACTGCCCTGCCATTTACATCGGCGAGACTAGGCGCACTCAGAGGGAACGTTTTGGTGAACACCTCCGCAGCATCGACAAGAATAATAATATAGCTTTATTTAACCACGGGATCCTTTCACTACAAAGTGGTCTTCTAAAGAGCCGTGCATATTAAACCTAGTATAAAAAGCTAAGACTTAAAAATTACAAACATTATTGAAAAATCCTATAATAAATACTAGAAAAAAAGGAGAATTCTAATGTACAATAGCGGAATAAAAACTATTTAAAGTAGTGGCCTGCTTAGCCTCCGCTGACAGACTGTTCCATGTTACCGCGCCCCTATAACGAAAACTTTTCTTGAGGGCCTCAGTGTTCGGTCGCGGAATAAACAGGTTAAGTTGTGCACCTCGAAGATTATGCCTGTGGATGGTATGCGCCTGCCTGCCTGTGGATGGTATGCGGATGGTATGCGCCTGGTTTTCCCGTAGCAGAGCATTTCAGTTCTAACGAACATACCGCAGCGGACGCGTTGGTCCGCGGGATCAAACTCTGCGATGGGAATAAACAAAAGAAGAGGCAGGAGATGCGTCTCATCTTTCGTCTCGGGACATGCCAGCTGCGCGGCCTGAATTCTGATTTTCAGTTCATTTGAAGTTCGCGCGCGCATGCACAACGCAACTTTCAAATTTCAAATTAAATACCAGGAAGCGTGGCTCAATTCATAACGAACATTCCACTGATGAAGGGCTCAGTCCAGAAATGTCTGAACAATGTTTATACTTTGGCACTTTCAGCAACATTCTTAACTTTTTTTTTTCCTTGAAGTAACAAGTGCCACGCAGCATGCAAAGTGAACTTCTTCTTATACTAAATAGTGTAACTGTCCGCAAAAGTTGAAATGCATTTCCTAAATCATAACTTCTTTGTTTGTGATTTTCTCTGCCATATTATTGTCTTTCGAAATTGGCGTTTATCGATTGATAGATGATTGTTTCGTAGACAATCAGATTGCGAGGGTGTCGATCGTGCATTTCCTGGCTGAGCTGAATGTCTAGATAACCTTGAGACAAGGAAATTAAAGTCACTAATTGCTATCTCCAGCTTTGGACTCTAGATTCTTCGTGTTTTTCATAAATGACTGAGTATACTCGCGCTTTATTTACTTCCTTTTTGTCTCCTATATTTGAAGAAATTCGTTTTAATTTGAAAAGGAAACTGTTCCTTTTTCTGTGTTTACTTGATTTACCATCTGTCATTTAAAAATTCGAGGGCCAGACGTTTTTATTTTTAATTTGAAGAAATTCGCTTTCATCTGAAAATAAATTGTTCCTTTTTCTGTGTTTACTTGAAATGTCATCGTTGATTAAAACTCGAGACCTGAAATAGGCTTGTGCCTAATTCGCGTGAAAAGATCGAGGAATTACGAAGACGGTTAAAATAAATGATATAATCTTTTCACGACACCAATCAAAAGAAAAGGCCATGATATGGCTATCAGACAGCAGGAAATGTGGGAAGGGCAGTAATTCTCAATTCAAATATAAGGTTTGAATCTAATATTCACAGTTTTGTATTGATAGCACATGTTTGATAAAGTTCACCATTCAAGTACTCATTATGATTCAGTCGTGTGACAAAGAAAGAGGCGTTCACCTGAGCAAACGTGAAGTTTACCCTAGGAAAGCTCAACCATGAAAGCTTGACTCATTTTGTGCGTTTAAGAGTTTTGGTTTTATCAAAGATTGCACAAGAGAAGGCGCGATTCAGGAACTCTAGGGTAAGGTTGGCTGGGTAGTTGAGCTGAGAAATGCGAATGAACACCAATTTTTGTTTCAGTCGAGATGTGACGAAGATTATTTATACACATGTATTCCTCGAACAATTCAATTTACCGCACTAGCTTCCTACCAGAGCAAAGCAGTCTTTTTCAAAGATTTTGGAAAGGCAAGTTTGAATTTAGGCAAGGTTTTTCCCATGGAAGAGCAAAAATTGGTCGCTGACATTACGTGACGATCATCGTTGGAGTTCAACAATTCGACAAATTGTGAGAAACTTTAGTATACCATGTGCAGTGTCTAGAATATTAAAAACAAACTTTCTAACTACGCTGTCTTTAACTCGGCCAAAGATTTTCAGGAGGATTTATGACGAGGGAACGCAGTAGAACCGGTTGGCTTTTATTCTAGAATGCGTTAATAAAAATAATTTACCTTTAGCATATGCTTTGTCGTAGTAGAATGTAACGGTATCTGATATGAATTTTGTCTTTTCTATAGCCTTCATGCAAACGCAAGTGACGAGGTTAATAACTCGATTTTTTTTTAAATTCAATCACACAAAAATCAAGACCTGTCAAACGTACTCTGCAATCATTGCAACACTAGGACAAGTGAAATATAAAGAAAGCTGCCATACGGTCCAAAGTGTTTATTCATTCAATGTATCTGTTTAACATAAGAGAAGTTGCATTATTGTCTCTGAGCCATGATCTCAAAGCGGAGGCGAGTTTAATACGGAGTTCATTTGGGGAAATATCCATAGGGTTTAAACCAGGAAAGGATTCTAGCATGCTGCCCGATAGGTTTAAAATTTTATACTCAAGATTTACGGTAGTTTATCTATTTGCAGTTAAATTTAATACTCAATCCAGGATAACGAAATGATTTATTTTGCTTCTGCATCTGTTTCGCTCAGCTTTTATTTTTAAATTTTTCTGATGGTCGACGTCTGGGATGATTCCATTTTAGCACGAAGACCTAGCTTACAGCTACCGAAAAATCGGAAGCTCAGTTGTAGAACTGAACTGCTTTCTTTCTCTTGTGATCACGCAGATCAGAATGTCAACTACAGTCCTGGTAGTCCATCTCTTCTTATGTTTGATGTTGATCATAGTTGTCTCGAGTCTGGACTGCCGTTCAGTTCGATCAGTTTCTGGCTTTGCCCTCTTCAGACACACCTACAGGCTAATATCCGGGACGCGCATTGAATCATGCGCCGCAACGTGTGACGCTGACCGACTCTGTTACAGTTTCAACTACTTCTTTCCCACCATGACCTGCGAACTTAATAACTCATCACGACGTGCAGATTCAGGGAACTTTCTGCGTAGGCCTGGGGCTGTTTACCTCGACAAACTGAGAGAGCCTGCGGACTATTGTAGATCACTTCCTTGTAGAAATAATGGAACTTGCAAGGCAGTAAGGCGCCATCCCGGGTTTGAATGCTTCTGCCACAATGGATTCACTGGAGCTAAGTGTGAAAGTAACACACAAAAATGCACTTAATTGCTGGTTTTCACATGACGTCACTAAATTTTAAACTTCAGAAATATTGATCCTCCTGAAATTTTACTTTCATACTGTATGAGAGCAGCTAAAAACTAATATTCATACATATTTTCACTCCGAATGGGTTCTTGGTTTAGTGATAGACTACCCTTGAATTTCTAAGCTTCTGCGTGACGTGACATTTACATGACGGGCGAGAGAGCTGTTATGTTGGCTTAAAAGGTGACTTATTTCGGGGAATTCTGCTATCTGAACAGTTCTTGTATTAGAATAAAGTACTATTGTTACGTTTTTGAGTTATTCGAGAGATAAATTCACTCTTTCGTAGCAAAACTCAGTGACAGATGTTTCTGCTGGTGTCCGGCCGCCATGTTGGTGCCCATGTACATGGGCACCAGCATGGCGTCTCCATACAAATCTCTATAAATCTGGGGAAAACGTTTCTTCGCATATCTTCCATGAGAAAAATTGCTGTGATCTGAATCTTGGCGAGAGTCTTTGCATATGTACCTTCTTTCTATTTCCAGATTCTGGACTTAATCTATTAAACGGTTTCTATTTTTTATTTTGGTCAATTTTGAATGGCGTGACACTGAAAACCAGCAATTGAATGGATCCTTGCAACTGAGAGCCACATTATCATCGTCCGCTTATATAAGGCTAGAAATTCCACGTTTGTGTATCGCAGAGATCACGACTCCGTGTCCGCCTATGACTGAGAGGTTCTTCCTAATACAGGAGCAGTTCGAATGTATTTTCTTTACTTGATAACTGACAGACCTTCTCCCTTCACGGTCTTGTTGGAGGTATTGGTACGTAAAGTTAGCTCTTAAGGCCTCACGCGTTCCCCGATTAGCTTGAGCAAGCAAGGAAGCCTATCAGTCCAAAACTGATTGCTCACAAGACCCCCACTTATTTAAACAAATCGACTAAACTAGACTATATATCGGCTCTTACGAACAGGAAATTTAAACTCTATTTAGGTGGATTTTTGAGTCCTCGATCTATATAGATGGAGTATACTTCTGTACTAAACCAAGAACCCGATTAAGCGTTTCTCTTTGTCAGTTTGCAGTTCTTCTCCGCTGGGCCTTGGTAATCGACAACTGCCTGATGAAAATTTCGACGCCTCCTCAAGTCTGAACCCGTTCAAACCCAGTGACGCTCGGTTATACGCAAACACTTCCTGGGTCATCGAAGGAGCACACGACGAGTTTCTGCAGATTAGTTTCCAGCCTCAACCCAAGCTCGTCACAGGCGTGGCAACTCAGGGAAATCCTCATAATGATTGGTTTGTTATGCGTTATAATCTTTTGTACAGTTCAGATGGTATCACGTGGTCATACTTCGAGCACGATCGCCAACCTGGAACTAGAAAGGTAAAAGTCAGTGTCACATATTTCTCATGATATCTTTGGTAACGGATGACACAGAATATTGAAGAGTTCATGTTCAACAAAAACATTTCTGGGGCTAGATTAATTTAAGAAAAATTTCTGGGCTAGATTAATTTGATTTTGAAATGTGATTTTTTGCTTTGATCTTGTGGTGGTTTGCCTCGTATGGGGTCTATGGCTCTTTTGCGTACCTCCAACGGCTTTTCGCTTCTCACTTTTTCTTTTGTATTTTTATTCTTATTGCCGTGAATTGTAATAAATAAATACTGAAATAGAAAAACGAACACCACTATCAAAATTCCTCCGAGTTCCTCGAGTGAAACTTGAAACTTAGCCTGCGAGCAGCTTCACCTTTAAGCCTCACGCGCGAGCGATCCGGCGGCGAGGGGTCAAAGTGGCTTTTTCTCGATCCCTGGACTCCTCGCGCGTGTGCTCTACAACGTGAAACTCGGCCATACCGATGACGTCACTCCGTTGTGTTGTTGCTTGCGCCAATGTAAGAACCAATCACGAACAGCCTGGAGAGCTATATCATCAGTATGGAATTTAAGACATGAGAGATCAGGCACGTGAATAGTGACGTCTTTTTAAACACGATCAGTGTAGATGTTATGACATGCCCTCCTAACACTTGCGTTACTGTTGCGGTTTTGTTAGGAATTTGGAGCCAACCACGATAACAATACTACGATAACAAACCAGCTTCAACCTCCTGTCAAAGCAATGTACCTCCGTATTGCACCAGTGGCTTGGCAAGGAAAGATCGCCTTACGGGTGGAAATTTACGGCTGTAACGATCACAGCTAAGGAAATAATTGCAAGAAAACTACTGGATCAAAACAAAAAAAAACTATTCTGTGATGGATTGGCGAAATAATGAAAGCTATTAATCAAAAGCCGAATTGCTTTTAGCTAAGAAATCAATATTGCAAAGTCATGATTTAGAAGATTAGGAAGATGGTTTCTTGCTAATGATTGGCTAAAATGTTAAGTTCGTTGTATGTTGAAACAAGTGCGAGTTTTCCTGTAAAGGTAACAAAGTAGTAGACGCCTGACGAGGCTAAATGATAAAAATGCGAAATAACGTAATAGTGGTCCGGGGTGATATCCTGAAAGCTAGAGCAAAAATCTAAGTTGATCTCTGACCGGGACGGGCGGGATAGAAAGGGAGATTTTGTACAGTAGAAAGTCTTTTAAAATTCACCCTAGGGTACTAGAAAAGCGATTTAGTTAATTCCCGTCAAGGTACCCGAAGAACATCCCGAAAGCATCCCAAAAGTTGCTGACGTCATCGTCAAGTTAGTTCAGACACTGCTGACAGAGGGAAAAGATTAAGACTATTGCTTTCCCCGAGTGAACTAATAAAATTAATTTTTTAACCCATCACGGAAAGTTTCCACTCTTTATTACACAAGCGGTAATTAACAACCGCTATAACAATAAACTCCACTGATTCTTTTTAGAAATTACGTTAGTATTTACATCAAGTGTATTTACAAGAATATTGTAGGCTAAGCGACGGCTATGACAAAGAAAAGTATTGAGGACGAGGATTGAATGTATTATCAATAAATAAGTGAGCTATGAGCTAACGATGCTCTGTGCTTCGGCGGCTTGCTGCACTGCCTGCTCGGGAGGAGGCCTTGGAACCAGCTGTGGAACCAGGCCTGGAACTCGCCTTCTTTCCTCGCGCACTACCGGTGAGCGGCACACCTGGAAACGAGCGGGAAATCATTAGAATGGTATTTGACAATTGCGCTAGGATACAAAACTTTACTCCAATTGTTTCGAAACGTAATTTGCCCAAATTAATTTGCGCGTGTGCAGCTGGTTGTGTAGGTCATTCCCTCTAAGTCAGAGCCTTGAATGGATTAGAAGTTTTTATTCCACTGGCTCTGTTTTAGACCAGTAGCACTGATAGTCTATCCAGTGTTTATTAAAAACTGGATCATTGGATAATGCAATTCGAGAGGTTTCATTGGCTTAGCCATCATGGTATATGAGCCATTATACCATGATCTACAAAGATGGCGAGCGTATGCGTGATTTTTTGGGCCTTTTTGTTTTTATTGTAGCCTAGTTTTCTATTTTTGGGAGGCGTTTTTAATAAAACAATTATTCCACTCGCGCTTGTTGGATATGAGATGATTATAGCCAATTCGGCGCTACGCGCTTCGTTGGCTATCTATCATCTCATATCCAACGCGCGCTCATGGAATAATTGTTAAATATCCGCTACCTCCCCTAAAAAACAGGCTACTGCTGCTAGTCGGCCTCCAAGCCGGATTTCTGGGCCCTAAGTCCATCATTAACCGACTGGAATTTGTATTAGGCATTTACAAGGTTCATTTTATGTTTCATTGTTCATATACACACCTGCTTTGGGACTTCCCGCCCCAGAGGGACTCGCGGCTCCAGACAGAGCAAGAGCTCCAACGTCCACTGTACCAACACCTCGGCGACTTCCAGTGGAAATATCAGATCTGTGAGATGAGAAAAAATAATCAAACACAGCTTTAAAATATTTGAAGTATGACAAAAAGAGATTCCGAACATAACGCACCATGTTCTCAACATTAAATCGATCTCTCTCTCAATATTGCCATCCCGGTTTCTGTAGCATGAAGCGACTAGGAATATGTCTACTCCCCACCCCTAGTCAATCGCAGGGTTACCCCCAGCATTAAATTCACCCGCACATATCTGTACACCTGGGCCGGGTTGTTCAAAGCCCGATTAAGCTAACCCAGGATTAGCGAGAATTTTGATTTCAGGTTTTGCAACTTTTCGGTGAGGGATTCTGTTTAAATTGTTCTTCCCTCAGTTTCAAGTTTGAAGAATTGCAAACTACACAAAACATAAACAGTTAAAAGCATTTTATACAAGAAAAAGTAATGCTTCGGTTAACTTTTAATCTAGGGTTAGCGTTAACCGGCTTTCGAACAACCCGGCCCAGGGTAGAGAGAGGCACTGTGAGAGTAAGGTATCTTGCCCAAGAACACAACACAATGTACCCGGCCAAGGCTCGAACCCGGACCGCTCGATCCGGAGACGAGCGCACTAACCATGAGGCCACCGCGCCTCCACATCTTTTATTTTGAACATAATCCTACATGTCTGGCGTGTTTTGTCTAAAAACAGCGTGCCATTCCGTAACCAAGACTTGAAATGTTCAACTCACCTAGCGGAAGACAGTGTTCCAGAACTCCTGGAGCTACGAGACGATGTTGGCCGCGACGCACCAGGGCCTGGGGAGGGTGGCATTGGTAGCCCGGCCTGGCTGAAGTAGATCTGAACACTGGGGCCAAGATCCGGGTGACTGTGCAACACCTCTCCCATCTGCTTCATTGTACGCGTGTTGAATTCTCGAAGCTCTCTTAAATCCATGTCTTTCTCTTCGTGCAGTTCTCCTGAACTTTTCTTGGCGCTTCTGACAGCGCGCGCTATTTTACTGGCCTCGCGGGCAGCTCTGTCCTTCTTTACCTTCTGATCGTCTAGTTCTTTCTGTAAATTTGTCGCTTTCGCTTGTTTTTCTGTGATCACTTCCACCAAGGCGTGTTCGTCAGCTGTCAAGTTGTCCAGCGTGTTCTGCATGGAGCCCAGATCCTCCTGTAGCTCTCGGATTTGACGCCGTTTGTATTTGTATTTGTCCATGACAGCGCGCATTTGATCATCTATGCGCTGCTTCTCGTCAAACTCTTCACTCATCTCATCTACCTTATTAAAGCTTTTCCTGTACGTCTCATTACGACCGTTCATTAACCGAAGAGTGTTCTCCAACGCCCTAGAAATTATAAACGAGGATTTCAGTATCAAAATATGGATAGGCCATTTCCGAGTTGCCCTTTGCCTCGGTTTCAAAACGAGTCTTCGTACGAAACCATCCATATGAAAATGTATTTCCCCTACAGGTTCATTTTCATGCAAATCAAACTCGTTTTCATGTGAAAGGTTTTGCACAAGGACTCGTTTGAAACAGAGGCACGAAGTAACTCGGAAATGTGCACTTCTCTGAATAATGGTGTTACATCAAGGCAGTATTTGTTTGTTTAACGAATTTCTTGATTCTCATTCTCATCAAGTTAACAAATTGATCGTCAGTTTTTTATGCGTCTGTCCTGTTATTGATCATAAATTTCGTCATCACATTGTCAAAGTAGCTGTGGATCCACGAGGCGATAGCCGAGTAGATCCGCAGACTACTTTGACAATGTGATGACGAAATTCATCGTCAACAACAGGACAGATGCATTAAAAACTGACATCAATTTGTTTTTTACGATAACAAATGGTCGAATTGCCCGCTCTCGCTCGCTAACGCGTCGCACGAATTTCAAATTCATGTGTCTGTCCGCATATTGACGATAAAAATTAGCCAATGAGCGCGCGAGAATTTCTGCAGTTATCGTAAAATGTCTGCTTGACAATAAACTGAAATCGTAAGGACAAGTCAAATGTTGATCTACAGAAAATTGATGCTCTTGCATTGGATTACTTTATGCGAATCAGCCACAACATGAAAATGCACCATATTTTTGTGGCGTGTTTCCTTTTCATTTGACCACTTTATAGATTATCTTGTCACATTCCTTTGTACTTTAGGTTCATTCATGTCATCGTTAGGTTATCCATCTAAATCATTGCCAATCTTAAGCATCCGTGTTTTCTTTTTTGGTTTGTTCAGTACCCGTTTTGCGTTTTTCTACTTTGCAAGGTTCTAATTTGAACGTTTCTTATATATCATGTCACAGCTTGTCAATAATTCTCACCGGATCTCCTTCTCAGCCTTCCTGATCTTAGCGTCCAGTTCATCTCCTTCTCGCTGAAGCTCTTCCTTCTCTTGGGCTGCCTTGATGACGTAATAAGCTTGTGATCTCTCCTCCTCCCCCTCAGGAGGTGCCATGGAGATCATCAGGATTTCATACCTGGTGTAATCAAACATGAAGTACGTTACTGGCAATAAAGATTACCTATAAAGCGGGCAAGTTTCTAAAGAAACTGTGGTGCTGCGTCGGTGGGAGTATTACAAGATAATTTGGTTTTATCAACTGGGTTGATAATGTGAATTGGCCACCGTAAAGAGATTCGGAAGCTGACGTTTCGATCGTTACCCCTTTGTCGGAGCGAATCAAGGAATTGTGGGTTGTGTGTGGTTTATATACAGAAATATGGAGCTACGCTTATTGGTTGGTGCCTGGCAACGTGAAAAACAACAGAATGAATTAGTTGAATGAAAAAGCGTTTGTTGATACCGTGAGGATTAAGAGTGCCAATTTGAAAACTAAATTTTTGTTCAAGAGTTTTGCGGCTTTCTATGCTTCCTTGATGCAGGGAGAGGCCGCAGACTGCCATATGTTGTTTAGAATGATTCGGCAGATTAAAGTGTCTAGCGACTGATTTAGAAGCGTCTTATGGGAGTTAACCGCCGAGTTAACTCCCATAACACTTTCTGTCGCAAGTATCAACCAAACAATCAATCAAGCATCAATCAATGTACCTTTTCCGTAATTTGTCTATCTTGGATATCCGTTCATGTAGTTCAGAGCTGAGGGTAAAAAACAAACACAGAAAAAATTCTTATCAGTACTGATTTCAAAAAAGATAGACAAGCGAAAATATCCAATAAAAACCGACATTTCGGTATTTTCGGTGTGATCATGACGCCATTGAGAACAACGGTTTTTATCGTTGATTTTCGCTTGCCTTCAGATACAATTAAACAAAGAAAGAAAGATGAAATGGCAACAGTCACGCAAGAGTAGCAAATTGTGAAGATGCTGTGATAGGTGACACAACGCTTCTCTCTAAACGTTACGTGACGAGCCACAGCGTCTGCGAAAGAGAGACGAATGAAATGGTAGAGCAGCTGGTTTACCTCACAGTCTGCCTTTCCTCTTCAGAAGATTTGATCTGTGCTTTTAACATGTCCTTGTGGATATCGATTTCATGACGGCGTTGCTTCATCGCCTGCAAAACGCAGAAAGATAAGTATTACGAGCCCCCCTTCTCACCTCAGCTCACCTATCCTCTTCGCGCTCTGTTGCGCATAAGGCCGCAAGCCCCCCTTCTCAACTAGCATTTAATTGGTCAAGCATTACTCGTCAAATGTAAAAACTCATAATGAAGTAGCTTGACCAAGTTCCTATAAAAAATTTCGCAAATTAAAAAAAGCTCGCAAACACGTTGTTCTAAAACAGCTTTTCCTTAAAATTAGTCCTGTACCCCTCAGAATTAACTGTTTGCCCCAACAATATATTTAAGAAAGAGTACAGACGCCATCTTTTGAATAATCAAACTTGATTTCGCTACTGCTATGTTCCACTTTACTGTTTGATTTTGTTGCTACATAACTGTGAATGTACTATATCAATATGGATGTTGTAATGTTGTGTATGTAGGTCTAGCTGAGCTGAATTAATTTTTTTAACCTGTGAACAGGGGCTCTCTAGTCGAGGTTGGGGTGAAGAGAAAGCGGGAGAAAAGAGGTCATTTCACTCTTAGGCAGTTCCTTCTTGGCCCTTCCAGCCGTGGTCAGATCCTTCCAGCCGGAGCCTGTTCACCGGCTACAATATTTTATGCCGCCATTTACTTGACAATGGCGGTGTCCAACCAGAAAGCTCTTGCTACTTTGGTCACCGCTCACATGTAAACTCTATTTCTTTACGGCTTCATATTTCTTACTATTTTCAATACTTTACCTTCAGTTGTAAAGTGTATCTAAATGCTCTCTATAGTGTAAATAAAAAATTGAATTGAATTTTAGAAGTACGGGAAAATGTAATCAAGTAAAAGTGTTCGCTTACCGTCTCTAATTGAAGTTTTCTCTTCTCCAGGTTAAGCACATTGTCCGCTTTACTGCTGAGCGTTTCCCTAAGGCGCTTGATCTCCAGCTTCAGAATGTTCTCATCTACCATAAGATCCTACAAGACATAACATAACAATATCGGTCACTACTCATTAGTCCCTTGAGTCAGTTACATGTTTATGGGTTGTTGATGGAACAAACTTGCTCGATGAATGCATTTTGGTGCGACACACAGGTATTCCCGCACGGGCAGGATAGCCCCAACTTCTTCGCTCAGGTAGCCAATCACAGCGCAAGATTTGGTTCATTTCCAGTGCCCACTCGTTAAACTAGCCATATAGTAAGAAACATTTAAAGAACTTGGAGGACTCCCTTGAAAATGACGCTTATCAAGAGCACACTTTGACACGTTTAAATACGCATGAAAGACAAATATAAGAACTTAAGTGAAACCAGTCTGTTCACAGACCCTCGATTCAGTCCTGAGTTCGTCAAGGTCGCAAGCTTAGCGAAATATTAACCCGGCGTGTGCGATAACTCGTAGCAATAATCGTCTGTGGACAGGCTGAAGTGAAAATGACTGGGCAGGTATCAAAGACAATCACGAGGTAAACCGTTCATAAAACAAACCTGTTTCACGGCCACAACTTTCTTTCTTTCTCTTTCTGAACTGTCATTGTGAAGATTCAACTCCTCTGTGGAAATAATATACGAAGCGCATTTAAACATTAACGTCAGTTTTCATTTGCACGTATTTTTAAACAAGCAAAAGCACATTTCCCCTAAGCCTTTGATCACAACAATGACCGCTTGCTATATTCTCTTTACCTTAATATAGCAAATGCATGATGAGCGGTAAGGAGATTCTAGATGCTGATGTACCACTTACCAATTTTGCTTGTAAGATTTTTCATTTCATCCTTTCCTTTAGTTAAATCTCGGTTAGCACGTCGAAGATCATCCTGTGAAAACAAAGAATTAAACTTATAAGTAAAGGTAACTTAAAATTACTCCCACAAAAAGGGCGATAGAAAAACTTAGAGCTTGATTGAGACAAAATGTAGAACAAAGAGAAGAGTGCTGGGAGATATGTGACCGACCTGATTAGAAGAAAAATTGCATGCATTGCTGATTGGCGGAAAAAAATACCTCAGTAGACTGAGTTCAGCAATTTGTGACGTTTTTTTTTTAACAAAGTACAAGTACTGTGCAAAGCTCAACCCGAAAAGTACAACAAGAGAAAGTAGCCAACTTACATTCAAGTTCTTCATCTGAGCGCTGAGAAGTGTGTGAGTCGAGTTATGTTCATCCATTTGAGACATCAGCTCCTGAAAAAGAAAATAATTCAATCGATAAATAAAGTAAAATCTTACTTTTAAATTTGCCCGTACACCTTATCACTCAGTACAATATTGTTCAATTGTAACATTGCATGTAAGATACTGTTCTTGATACTGTAAACTGCTGAAGAGTGTCGAAGGAGCTACGTCACGGTTTGTCCATCTGGAAAAGTTTAGCCTAAAATTTTCAAGTTCGTCGTTTGTAATCCGTGTTAATCTTCTCCATCCTTAACCATCTTTGTTCCTTTGTGGTTTATTATTATCTGTTTAGTGTTTTCCTATCTAAGTAAACTACTATTTTCAGGTTTCCTTCAAATTAAAGTTAATGTTGTAAAATTTAATGTTGTATGGGGCAAAAATACTGAACTCAAAATGCCACGACCGAGCTGTAACGATGTTGTAACGATGCATTGTTCACTTCGTAGTCTGTGAACACTTGCAACTCTTTAACAATTATTCCATGAGCGCGCGTTGGATATGAGATGGTAAATAGCCAACGAGGCCCGTAGGGCCGAGTTGGCTATAACCAATCTCATATCCAACAAGCGCGAATGGAATAATTGTTTTATTAAATTCTCAACCTTCGGTTTTGCTAAATTTTACTGAAGTCTAAGAAACGACCGGAAAGTGATGTGAAAATGCTGAAAATTTTATGCTGAGCGACATTTGCCGCATTCATTTCCATATAAGGTCAAACGCAGGTATAATGGCTGGTAACCGAGATCTAGTGAACCAATCAGAAAGCTAGAATTGCATTATCCGAGGTTGAGAATTTAATAATAAGAAATATTAGCTGCTCGAAAAGATATATTTTCTCTCTCATAAATCACTCATAGCCACGACCCATTCAACAGTCATAATGTAGATAAGTAGATCATTATGTAAATTTAGTTTTGGATCACATAGGCAGTTAATTAATTAATTGATATGTCTTATTATTTTAATTTGTAGGAGGGCCATTATGAAAACTACTGGGTGACCAGTAATCAATGTGCTTCACCCTCGTTAAATAAAGTTCTTATTATTATAATGTTGACCTTAATTCTGGCCTCTAGCTGCAGCTTCTCTTCTGTGCTCCTCTCTCCCTGCATGCGGCTTATCCTTCGCTCTAGTTGCTGTAGTTGGAAATCCTATTAAACACATTTAACAAAAACAAACTCAAAACAAAATTCCAAACCACTAAAAATATGTCTACATCTGAAAGTAGGAGCTTCTACGGGAAGGTCATGGAAAGAACGTTAAGCTTATTAGAAAATCAACAAGACAGATTCATCTCTAGCAATGGACACAAGATTCTAATTGTCTAGAGGAAGTTGACTGATGTACAGTCTCTCCTTACATCAAAACTAACCTGCATGTAAATAATTTCCTGTTGTTTGAGTGACTCCTGGTCAAGTTTGTGTAGTTTGCTACTCAGATTCCTACTGGCAGCACGAGCACCCTGATCACAAAAGACAATTGAAAAAACAACAAGTGTCATATCACAATGTAGACATAAAATAGCATATTGACGGAAGGCTTTTTACCTGAATTTCTGCAGCAGTGTTGCTTTCCAAAACTTTACACTGGTGTAGCTCTTCTGTTTTTCTGAACTAAAATGAGGAATATAAAACAAGATCTCAATTAAGAACTAAATTAACGTTTGTGTTTCCCAACATGTTTAACGACATACAGAAGGGCAAAATTGTTTGTAATAAACTAAGATGATCAAAGCAATTGAGACGGTGATATTGTTCACCAACAGAGAAGAGGCCTTATGTGACACCTTGTCACCTAAAAGAGATACCGTACTACTCAAAAGTAAGTTAGCACCCCTCGTCTAGTTTCTCCCAAGACAAGGATCCTATCTAGACTTGATTTCCACCCCTTTCTTGAGTCTGGCCTACGTTCCTTCCCTGTTTGCCTTTGGGGGAGGAGCACGGCTCTTTCCCAGAAAACGGCTGGAAATCAAGCTAGATCTCGTGTTGCGATACGAGAGTCTCATCTTGCAAGAACCAGAGAATAAATTTCAAGAAATAAGCTTGCAAGGGATCAATTAATCTCTCGCGACATGTCTGCCACACAGCTTGAAGTTCTTTGTAGTGTAGCTTTAACGGGTCTCAAATTGAACTGGTAACATAGAGAACACAGTTTTGTGATGACAGAAGGAATAAGAAGAGAGCAGTACAAAACAGGACAAATGAAATGCTGTTTTTCCTAGTGTGTTTAACAAAGAGCAGGCTTAACGCAGCTATCTTAAACTGAAGAAATAACTGCCATTTAGCCATTTGACACGGGATTTCGAAATAACCATCACGATCATAGAAATTCTTGAAGCTCAGCAGTGAACATTACCTGTGTTTCACGTAATCTAGCCAGCTGTTTTTCTATATCATAAATCCTTGCTTCTTCTTCCTTTAACAACATGTCCATTCGCTGTGCTTTCTCTTCAGCAGTGAGTGTCTCATCAGTCACAATTTTCAGCTGCTCTCGCAGATCATCTCGGTCCTTTTGGACTCTCACAAGCCTTGCAAATAAAAATTAAAATTGGACCAATAATAGTGACCTTAATTTTATTATATAAATTGCCCAGTGCACTTAATTTTAAAAGATGAAGTTTCCATGACAACACTTCATAGTATCAGGGGCAGATCCAGAAAATTCAGATAGCGGGGGCCAAAGAAATTATGGCAGAATGCAACCCACTCCCTCCCTAAACCGAACCAAAAAATGCACTCAGATGGTTAACGCTTTTTTTAAACAAAAT
>OZ026599.1:37117436-37124936 GCA_964020085.1 Micromussa lordhowensis | reverse complement strand
GAACTATTAGCCTACCACGTTTCAATGGTTTCTGCTGCAAATTGACCGAGATAGCGCTATTTATTATTTGGTTGAGTATACGTCATCAGTAATCTCATTTGCATATTTTACTCATTTTTCAAACTTAAATATCTCCTGAACCAATGCAGATATTTGTAAACGGTAAACGGCGTTTTCAATCTTTCGTAGAATTCTATGTGATTAACCTAAAAAATCAAGGGGTAAAAATTTGATCATAGTAGCACTTTAATGACCTTCACTTTTCCTTCATCTGAACGCGTGTATTTCTGAAGCGTCAGTGCATCCTCATCTTTTCGAGCTGATTCTTCGAGCCATGCCTCCAACGCCTTTTGATCCCAATTCATCTGGCTCTTAAGGTCCTCAAGATGCTGCGTATTCCTGAAAATGTTGTTCTGGCAGAGAACGACATAAATTAAAAAGTTGCGACTTAAGAAAAGATGTCTTACAGGGTGCGAAATAACAGCTGGCTGCCGGTGCCAGCAAAAAGCCAGCAAAATACATGAGCCTTGACAAAATAGCCTGCAAATTCCAGCGAAAAGCTGAAAAATTATTTTGAACTCTGACATAATAAAAAATATGGGAATTGTATTTGTGCCAAATACAGATGAATCTTTCATACCTCAAGAATATTCCTTTTTTCAGTCAAATCTTTTATTTCATTGTTTATTCTCCTGACTTCATTGTTGAGTCTTCCCTCCTCACGTTCAGCTAAAAATGGAAAATACATTTTTCATTGATTCTCTTGCTGACAGTTTTCATATTCTTGCCGTGAGATTCAACACCTCAATTAACCCTTTAACTGCTACAAGTATGTACTCAGTATGTCCTGTTTCAGATTACAAAAACGCTATAAGGACGTACTCAGTACGTCCTAAATTATGGCATTTGTATGAAAATTTACACACATTGTAAAAACAATGCAACCGCACATTAATTAACATATAAGGGCCTGGTAGCGAAGAATACACTTGGTGAAAAAATATATGACGTTTAAACCTTCACTTTGTTCCATGTGTTACATATCAAGTCAATGCTACTGTAGCTGCCATTTTGGTTGTGCCATGAGTACCTTTTTGAGTGTTTAGTGAGTGCATTTTTTTCTCACTAGTTATGAGTAGATTTACACAGTCAATGATGATATTTCTGACTTGGAAGATAGTGAAGGTGACATAACATGTCTGAGAATGAAGACGTTTTAGACCGGCAAACGGGTGAAAATATGACTTGCAGCGGAAGGGTTAAGTTAATGCCCCAAATGGAGGTTGGGTGCTCCTGAGCAGCCTGCAGGGGACTGGTACAGTAGACACAAACCCAGGTTGGTACAAACAAAACTCCACAAGCCTGCCCTTCATGCACCCCAGCCCTACCTGCACACCATCCCTAGCAATGATCCCACTTAAACTAGAACAAGTTCAGCAGATAAAACTATAAAGTAAATAACATCTAGAACAAACTAAGATAAAACCTAAAGCAAAAGGGAGAGCAGGAAGGAAAAAGAACTTTAAAAATGCCACAAAATCCATCTGATGATATAAAAATGATATGGAGGTTGGGTGCTCCTGAGCAGCCTGCAGGGGACTGGTACAGTAGACACAAACCCAGGTTGGTACAAACAAAACTCCACAAGCCTGCCCTTCATGCACCCCAGCCCTACCTGCACACCATCCCTAGCAATGATCCCACTTAAACTAGAACAAGTTCAGCAGATAAAACTATAAAGTAAATAACATCTAGAACAAACTAAGATAAAACCTAAAGCAAAAGGGAGAGCAGGAAGGAAAAAGAACTTTAAAAATGCCACAAAATCCATCTGATGATATAAAAATGATATGTTTTACATACCAATCTGTTTCATGTGATTTTCAGTCTCAATCTCTCTTTTTCTTGCATTAAGCAAATCCTGTTCATCGTAAATAGAGAACCTCATCAGTGATATAAAAAAACATAAATGCCTGTTTGTTAGAACTCTGTCATGCTAAAAGCCATGTTCTATTTCCTATTCACCTGTGTATGCTGCAGTTCTTGTTGTACATTCCTGAGATGTTCACTCATAGCATAGATTCTGTCGGAGTGTTCATCAAGCTGCTCTTTATATGACACTATATTCTTCTGAGTTTCTGTTACCTTTGATAAAAAGAACAAGAAAATCAATCAGTTAGTTACTCTTAAGTAAATTTACATGGTGTATCTCCTAAATTTTCATATATATGTAGTTATGCAGGGCTGTTATTAAGTTTTGCGTCACCTGCAGCCTTGTTCTCCACAACCAAACTTATTAGTTTTCTAGGAGAATTCTATCAACAACAGACAATTTCACCCATAGCATCAAGGGAAAATCAAGCATATAGCTACTCAGGTGTAACATTTGCCATGAATGACAGCCCCTAATGACAGCCCTGGTTATGGACCAAGCTTAAGGTGAACACAACAGGTCATCAGCAGTGCCCTTTGTTTTGGAGCTTATGGACAAAGAACAAATTTTCCAAAATTTATGCAATAGTCAAAAGATAGCTTAATTAAATATCATTCTTATGCCAGAATGCAAAATTAGTCAGCTAGAATATCACACAGCAGCACAAAAATATGAATTTTTCTTTAGAGTGGTAAAAACAAAATATTTTAGAAAAGATCATGGCAAATGAAGTATTGTACACCCAAAAACAAAAATAATATCTTCAAGCCACTGGTATTTTTCACTGATGACTGTTTGCACTAAAAACCGTGAAAAAGAGGAAACAGTATCGTCAATATCCTTATGAGTGAAGATGTGACAAAATGAACCACTCGGGGTTTTGCCAGTGGTCTTTTTTCCAACAAAACCCTTGCTCACCATAAGAGTCTCCAGTAGCTCAGTGGTTAGAGCATCTGACTAGATCACAGAGGGTCGTAGGTTCAAATCCCATCTGGGACTTGGATTTTTTTCCCAGTTTACGTTTCTCCTTACATTTAATATCATGTTGTTATTGTTTTGTCTTTAATATAAAACACTTGCGTCCATATAATAAAGGATATTACATGGCTGCGCTGAGATACAAAATTTCTCTTCGAGTGTTAAAAATATATTCCACAAGTGAGCACGGCGAACGAGTGAAATATTTTTCAACATGAGAAGAGAAATTTCGTAAATCCAAGCAACCATGTAATTTCATTTTTATCATATAAAAATTCTTATAGTACATAATGTAGTTTTTTGGCAATTTTCGGAAGATTTCCAAAGATTTCCAAAAATTGTCAAAAGCCAGACGAAGATTTGCGACGATTGCTGAAGACTTCCATAGAACTTTGAAAAAGATCTGAAGCTGTTTCAATCATACACCAACCAAAATGATATCAAAAATGATATCTACACATGTGGGATAGCGTTTTTATCAATTTCCTACCATCGGTATACATTTACCACTGAATTTTATATAATAAAATATATTATCATGAGGGGAACACCAGCCATTTGCTAATTTTGTATGAATTGCAAGTGCCACCCCCCACTCTGCTCCCCTCAGTGCATTTACTGACAAGTTTCCCCAACAATTTTTCAGCACTGATTTATTACTCCACAGATCTCTCAATTCACGAGTCATATACCTCAGAGCTGAGGTCAGTATACCTGCAATGTATGATTGATATGATTGATTGAATGATTGATAAATAGCAAGATGATGAGAAAATGTTGTTCTATATTTGTAATCTGCAACAAGAGTGTAGAATACCGCATACGCATATGCCAGATAAGCAGTGGCTTCCTTTAGGCTTATTTAAGCAAATATCATATTTTATTTATATTTATTGCATTATTTACCAACTAGTTTAAGCCATATCATCATGTGAACATAACTAATGAGATAAAATATGGTAGTAGCTATCACCAGTGTAAAAGTAAGGAAACTACATGTAAGCTGCTTACATGACTGTACATTACATTTTATAAGCTAATTACATGTACAGATCTTTGTCTTGAATTAAAACCAAGCTCAAAGTTTGCAAGCGGATAATCGTTACCTAAAATATTTCCTATTCCAGGAACCATTATTTACTTTATCAAGAAAATCTTACCTCACTCTCCAGCTGTTTGTTCTCGAGATTTGCCACAGGCATGGCAATGCCTTCATCGAAGTTCAACTCGCTCACAATGTCTTCCATTTTTAATGTGAAAATGCCTTCAAAGTATCACGCCTGAATTCGAAACAGAACGCTACACTATCCAATATACCCGTAAATATATCAGTAGAGGACTCAGATTATGTTTGTTTTAGTTCTGCAAGTCTTCCCACAATCTTTTTCAGACGAAAATATATGAGTTCTTCTCCATCAAGTTGTTGTGGAAACGGTGAAAACAAACTGCGCCAGCGATGTAAAAGAACCAATTCCAGCGGACGCGCCAAATTGCAGGACCCGGATGTTAGTTGAGCTTTACAACGTGAAAGAACTTTTAAGCATAAGCCAAAATATCTTGGGAAAATGAGAAGGAAAAGAAAGCAAAAAAAGCTTCCAGCTAAATCAAATCAGGACCAGGGAAAGCCAGCGGATCAGAGCAGTGAACGTATCGTCTTTGTTGATGAAAGTGCTATCAAGGTTCAAGTAAAAACGGATGAATCAAATGGCGAACAAGAAACTATTGTTAAGGGCTTTGTTAAGGACGACAATGAGAAAGTTATTGCTGTGATAGATAAGAACCCGGCTCGGTGTAGACCCAGCGAGGGGAGCACTACAGGGGCTAATGATGAGGTCGAAGATATCCCAGAGGACGAAGATATCCCAGAGGTCGAAGATGTCCCGGAGGACGTTTCTTGGAAGTCTAGCAAAGAAACTGCAATTCGAGAACGGACACTTGAGAAAGAGATCATTCTTGATGCTAAACGAAAAGAAAAACAATCTAGAATAGAAAGAAATAAAAGATTACTGGAGCAGAAGGAAAGAAAAAGAGCGAGGGAATACTCCAGACTACCAATGGATGTTCTTCAGCAAGTTGCTAAGCGACAGAAGTCTCAGAAAAGTGAAGACTTGGTACCTCAATCAGTTGATAATGATACTGGAAATCACATGACCTTTGACAGTTCAAATGAAGATGATCAAGAAGAAGAGGGACCAGAAGTAAATGAAGAAATACCAGAAATCAAAGTTCTTGTTTTGCCGCGGGAAGTGAAGAAGCCAAAGAGAATCCAACAATCGGCAAGCTTGTTTTTAAGAGAACAGTTATATGGTGATAGAATTCGGCGCATTTCACCATCAAAGGACTCTGATCGCACAAGGAAATATAAAACAATGGCTCCTGCACTTAAATTTTCCAAAAAGTTATGGTAATTTAGTGATCTCCAAAGCATTAATACTAATAGGTTAAAGTTACTCCAAAGCTGTGCGTTTTATGAAAAGGTATATTGTATAATTATCGTTCCTAAATCCCAGGGATTGGCTTAATTTGCAAAAGATTTTCGTAGAATAACTGAAGACAAAGCGTGAACCAATTTTCAATAGAGTCTGTGCAGGGAGCAAAGTAGAGGAAGAATTGAAAATAAATTTGTTTACATGTCAGTCGTCATGGGTCCTTAAAATAACTGTAATTTTAAAGAGCTTATTGATACACAAGTATGTGAGGAGTTACAATGAAGGACTCTTCACTGTTTTAACCGTTTTTTTTTACATATTTATTGTATTTGTCATTCAAAAGTTCCATCTTCTTCCACACCCTTGAGCAAGTTGTTTAACTGATAAATTTGAGATAGCACCAGTAACTATATACAACCCAAGTTCAATTCAACACTACAGTATTAACTTGACTAACATTGGTTTCTCAAATAGATACTGTGACTTCTTGAAGCAATTGACAATAATAATATTGTTGATGGTCAATTATTGTTGTTTTAAAACAATAAAAGAATATATTTTCAATGTGCATGAATTGTATTTGTTGGACATATTTAATTAAAAGGTTAGAAATATGACCTGTTGTAATAGGCAAGAAAAGAAGACAAAATGGATACTAGCTGGAGCAAAATATTTGACTACTGACTGCTAAAAATGCAGTACATTTGCCAGAGACAGGACTGCAAATCATAGCTAATTATGAGAGTAACTAACATCAATTTTCAGAATCAATGTGTCGGGTAGCAGTTTTTGTAAGGAATGGCTCCCAGGGGGAATTCCCATATAAAAAGGACAGGGGTAATGCAACTACCCCATATTCCTGTCATGATGTTTTTACAGACTGATCTATTTTTATTTTGAATGTACTGCAAATTCAGACCCCCACAGGATCACAAGCACAGACCTAAGTTTTAACTGACATCATCATTTCACCAGAAGATTAAAAAGAAAAACAGCCATTTTTTCCTCACTGGAACTGACTTATTTCGTGGGAGAAGAAGCCTAAGAATACACCGGTCTGTAAAAATGCCGTGACATAGGCTTAGTATGGGAGTTGCACACCCCTGGTGATGGGCTCCTGTTGTCGTACCTTTCAGGAGTTTAAAAAAGAAGTTTTAGTACTAATTAGGGTGTTCACCGCAAAAGGTCCATGCATAGCGGGAGCTTTGCAGTACCTTTGATTTTAGGTTATTTGGTATTTATTTGGTACCTCTTAGGGTGAGAAAAATTTCAAGCGATGCCCACCAAACTTGATCATGGTGACGAAGGTTTTTTTTTTTTAAATTTTCAACAAGCACCCCGATTCTTTTTATATAGTCCCCAGACCCCCCTTGAATGGCCATGGCTTGATATCCCTCGAGAGAATTATAAAACAACCAACAGAAACAATGCTACCAGTCTCCTCCGCAGCCGTTTTTGGGGATGTCACACAACGCTTCCATCTAAGGGGACGTTGCGTGACATCCAAAAAACGGATGCAGAGGAGACTGCAATGCCACTAGCTCAAAAACAATAACAATCGTGACTCAGTGACAGACCTCAAAGCTTATAAGAGCTGCTGCACCCTCGGAATCGATGTCTAAGAATAATTTGACTCTAAAAACAAAATAGATGTCGCGTGACGAGGCTGTCACAGAAAGTGACTCATGCGAAAGTGGGAATATCCGCTGAATCTAACTGAGTCCACTGTATTAGCATCCCCTTTTCAAAATGGTGAGTGTGTGTTTAGTGATATTTTCCCTCGGAACAAAGTCGGGGAAGTCGTCGCTTTGAATTTTGATACACCGCATAACACAGCAAACATAATTGTAATGTCTATTTTAGTTTCAGTTTATGCTGCTTTTTAGCCGTCAAGGCAAACTAAGGCTACAGAAATGGTACACCGCGTCCAGTCAGAAAGAGAGGAAGAAGATTACCCGAGATCTGATCACTACCGTTCTTGCTCGGAAACCAAAAATGTGCAGTTTTCTTGAGTACAAGGACCTCAAGGTTGTCTATAAGAGGTAAATAATGACAAAAATTGTTTTAGTGTGGAGAGAAATGAATGCTTGAGTCTGTACCATCGAGTATTTTATTCATGATAGAAAACAACTTTGCCCAAAGTTGGTCGGTCAGCTCTGT
>OZ026599.1:37047436-37107436 GCA_964020085.1 Micromussa lordhowensis | reverse complement strand
AAGAACTAACTGACTTAAATGCAAGCTTAAATTCCAAACTAGAAAAGCTAAAAGAATAGACACAATCAAAACATTTTCTGAGGTTTGTTTTAATGTTATTTGATTTCCTGTATTGCATTTATGGAAGTTTCCTGTTTATATTGCATGTTTCCTTGCACAACATCCCATACAAAAAGTCGTTTATATCGATTGGTTTATTACATGTATGTCGAATTGAGTAGAAAATCAAGTCCTTGAAAGAGAAGGATTTGTCCTTGAAAAGTCCTTGAAAAGTCCTTGAAAAGAAAGGTCTCAGGTCTGTATGAACCATGAGTTGGGGCACAGCACAACACGGCGAACAAAGAAACTTGAGAGGGGTTTCCCGCGCCTCGTTTCTTCCGTATTTCTTCGCTTGCCGTTTTCCGCGCTTGTCTTGGACTAACTGAACGCCTGAAAGAGGCTACTCCGGGTGCAGTACGCACCTACACTACTGAGATGCCGAGAAAGTGTACGTATGACGTGTATTATTTTTCCTGCTGCGTGAGAAAAGGTTTCACTGCGCGAAAAGATATGACGTTTCGTCTTCTTTCCAGGCTGGTGGCTTTATCTTCCCGACCTAAGACCTTGACCGAAACAGTTACCGCAGCAACCCGCGAACCCGCTCAATCCGTGCAGATTTCTGCTTATACTAATTGCAATCTTATTCCAATGTCTTCGCTTTTTGTTTGTTAGCATCCTTTCTGTAATACAATGTTATAGAAATGATAAGTACGATCAGAGAAATAAGGGATGTATCATATAGCAAAATGCCACTGGTCAAATAGTCCAAAATAACCTACTTGTCATTTCATTGAACTTTTGAGTCAATATTAAACCTCGCCAAGCAATGCCAAAAAAAATACCCTGAAGTAAAAATGCATAACGCATTTTTAATCCCACAGCGTGCAGACCCGTACGGGATAGCGTGCAAGAGTTACCGCTTAAAAACGCGATAGACAAATAAGGGATTCCTGAAATTTCATGTTACGTGTCAAAAAACGGAAATGCGAAATAAAACCATTACGAATATCCTTGTCCTGTCAATCAGCAGGGATCCGGATGTATGGCATTTTCGTGTTGCTTTTGCAGCGAAACTCACGCGCGTAAATGTTTCGGGTCACGCAAGGAAATGACATTCAAGTTTCTTTATCCAGACTTTTTAACATCGTTCGCTTAGCCCAACTTGCGGAGATGGGGCAACTCTTTCCAATTTCATAAATAATTTATTTAATAAAAGTGTACATACTTAAAAAATTGAGTTGTTGTAAAATATCTCGAAAACAGTCGAGTTTTGCAATTCGTCCAAGAGACAATTAGATTCGTGCGGGCAGTCGGATTCCACTACAGTTTGTAACCTTAGCTTGCGTCACAAATGGACACGGCGAGTGTTTACAAAATAGACAAATGAGGGAAATTTTAGTCGATTAGCAACTCAAATCTGTAAATAAACATTGGACCATTAGTTGTTAGTGCGTGTTTGTATCGTGGATAAGACATGGCAGCTTAAGTCAATAAAACTATTCGATCTTACAATAGTCTAAACTGCAACAAATATCTGTGGCGCACTAATTCTGCATATTGGTCGGAACGCATTCAGCCTTGACAGGTATGTACATTGTCCGCTCTCGGTCTTGAAAATAATAACATGGTTTTCAAAATGGTATACTTTGGGATGATAGTTATATCAGAAAGTTCGCATTTAGCGCTTCTTCTTTCCTTTCTTTTTTCCCTGACGCTGTGAATCGTCTTCTTGGTGATTTTTGTCCACATTAAGAGCATGCCCAAGTTCTTTAATGTGTTGGAACATTTTGTTTCTCGTGGGAAACGACGCTTGGCAGACATTGCACCTGAATGAACTTGTTGCTGGTTCCTTGCCACTTGCAGACGATTTGTTATTTCGTTCTGTCGAGTTTTTGTTGTCATTAGCAGTACCAGTCGACTGTATATCGCTGCCTGATTCTTGTAATTCCATGTTCTCTTTGTCACCTTCCTTCCTTGTATCAACGTCAGTAGTTGTTATTCGAATTTCGTGCAAAGTTTGTTTATCATCGCTGTTGCTTATTTGTTTTTCACTTTCTACTCTGACTGTACTTTCCTCGTCTTCGTTTTCCTCCTCCGCGTCGTCATCAACTTGTTCTCTACCCTCCAAGTCTCCTTCTCCAATTCCTGACAAACCTCTTTTCCTCCCGTGCAACACCTTCACTTTGTAGCTATTGTTACCCTTGATTCTCATGGTGGACAATTCCACGGAGTCCATCAGATTTAGCCCTCCAATACCGACGAAATCCGTGCCACTCTCATCAACGCTGTACTGTCTTTTGTTCAGATACTCCTCTTCTGGCCTGTCATCATTTATTTCATCCAAATCATTTTCCACATGGCTCGACGCGTGGCTATCTACTTGCTCATTCTCAGCCATTTCTCGTTTGATAACAGTGACTTTGTCCTTATGTTTTCTCGACTTCTCGTGGTTCACTAGCGCCTTCTCTGTTTTGAAAGCTTTATCACAAGCCACACAATAAAACTGCTCCACCTCCTCGTCATCTGATTGGCTCTCAGTGACGTCATTGTCTTTGCCGAATTCGCTGTCCAAATGCGTATTCATTTGGGCCAAGTCCTCCTCGAGACCCGACAATGTTGCCCAGCTCTCTTCTTTATACTCGTCAAACATCTTTTCGCGTTCCCGCAGAGCTTCAAGGCGCTTCTGTTCCGTTAATCGCTTTCTTTCTTCATCTTTCTCTTTTAGTACCTCCAGGTATGCCTTCACACGCTTGTCCCTTTTGCGGACGAACTTTACCAAGGCGCGAACTTCGTCATTTCTTTCCTTTTTGGCGGCATCTCTGATTTTCTTGTTGTCTTTCTCCATCAGTCGCTGGACTCTGCGATTAGGCGCCTCTTTGATGTTGTATTTCTCCAGCCAAACGTAGGATTTTAGTGTCGAGTAACTTTGCCAGAAAGCGTAAAACGGCTGCACCACTTCTTCGTAATCGCTGGAAGATGTTCCAAACTCAGGTATTTCCAGATCTTCATCAATTGCGAATTCAGCGTCTTCTTTAGTTATTATTCTAAAAACATTCGAATAAACGGCATAAAATCCTTGCTCATCGTCTCCATATCCGCAATAAACAGAAGCGCTGAAGTATTTCATCAAATTAACGCTGTTATCGACATAATCATCGCCTCCTCTGATAATTTGTTCGCGATGTTTATCGTACCAGGCTCGCTCCTGAGGGTCGCTGAGAACTTCATAAGCCTGCTGGATCTCTGTGAAGATTCGAGTGCTCTCCTTGTCGTTGTCTTGGTTTTTATCAGGATGCCATTTTAAAGCAAGTTTCCTGTAGGATTTCTTTATGTCTTCGTCGCCTGCGTCCCTTTCGACTCCCAACACTTCATAGCAGCAACGGGGCATTTTCAAAACTTCAAAATACCAGATGACACCAAAAGCACACGGGTGATCTTACATATATGAGTCCTGTGGGAAAATGCCTTTTCACAGAATAAATATTTTCAGAACTTATTTTATGTACCACGTTTTCGCCGGTATGGCGCAAACAAAATGGCGGAGAACTAAGTGCGCATCACATACTAGTAATAGCTGCTGGCCAGTGTGATTGTTAATTCAAGAGAGAACTGTTGTTGCTCTTCGCTCTTCAGTTGCTATGCGACGGTCTACGCCAGAGATAGCCACAGGCAAACTGTCTCTTCACTTCAAGATATTGCTGTCCCTCTCTTCAGGTTATGTTTGATTTTTGATTTCAATCACAATTAAGATGCACAGGGCCTACCAGCCGATAACTCCTGCGAACAACAAGCTCTTAAAAAAAAGATGGGATATGAGCAGATACCATACGCACAGAAGAAAGGTTTGTTTTCTGTCTAGTGCTCTACCGGCAGGCCTAAACACTTCAATACGGGGCCAGCTGTAGTCTTTGAATTTATTTACCTACTTTGTGATGTTTCCTACCATTTCTAGGTGCAATCGGCCAAAGCAGTCATTGATAACAAACCTCCTCAAACCTACATGCATTTACATCTTAAGCTAAAGAAATTACAGGTAAGCTAATTGTAAAATCTCTCTTCCTATTCGGATCGCGAAACAACACATCTATCCCACCCGCGGACAATAGATCGCAGTTGTGTCAACAGGCATGAAGAACTCTCTGTCTGTTATGATAATACTTTTAAAAGGGAACTGTGTTAAATTCATACGAATCAAGGACACTAGGCCTTTATCAGGACTAAAACGTGAAGATGCGGTATAATTTTACGGGCGATTAGCGAAAGAGATTGATTTGTCACACAAAGCAGTTAGAGGTTGCGAAATTGCTAAGAACCAGCTGTTCCTTTTGAAGTACAAATTGCCGTCACTGTAGTTGTGTTAATTTTTCTACTAAAAGGCTATTTTGCAGTTTTCTTCGCTCGCTTGTTGCTAATTGAAGAGCTTTATGGAGGTTTTCACCCCATGATTTAAATAAGCTTAAATTCTGTGAGAGTTGAGCATTTTTCATTCTGTTTGTTCAGCATCAACTTGCTAATTGACGTTCTGAATATATTTCACTATGTTGTTGAAATAATCAGCCAACGTATAATGTCTTTGTCGTTTTAATTCTCGCTTACCGCTTTTTTAAATGGAAATCGTAATCCCTCGAATAGAAGCCTTGTTTCTCAACTGTTGCTGAGGTAAAAATCATTAGCACATTTCTGAGGCGTGATGGCACGCTAAAAACAAAAGCTTGCATCCATTCAGGCACTTTATTAGCTATGCAAATTATGGATCAAACAATACTCAATGTTTAAATTATCTCGAATTTGTCTGAGGAATCCAGGGCTTTTGTTATTAGCGTTTAAAAAGAAACAGATTCTGTAATTTGAAATAAAATAAAAATGCAGATCTGAATTAATTATTACATGAAAGTGGAATTGTGAAAGAGAGTTTTGAAAGGAAGCATTTTTTTTTTAGCTTGATGTTTATTCCTAGAGAAAAACCAACAGCAAAAATTAAAATATCAGTCACCATACATGTATAACAAACTGATCAAATCCGTAAACACTTTTCCCCCAGCATTTCTCCAATTTTTCGATCTTTTGGTGGTCAAATAGCCCTTTTCACGATTAACTTTTCTCATTTGCATCACAACATGGGAGTGAGGCAATTCCGGGCTATTTTGTAGTTTTAGCCTGAAATTTCCATTATAAGGGTTGTCATGCATTTAAAGGGCTATTCCAAATCCCTTTCTACCTGGAGAGTGAGCAGGGTCAATGTTGCTGACGGATGACAGGGGGGTTGATTTAATTATACCCGAGTATTCGTAATAGTAATTGGACCGAGTGGAGTACAATTATTCAGGGAGTAATCAAGCGAGTAATTTCAAAATCGGACGAGCGCGAAGCGAGGCCAATTTGAAATTACAAGCACAAGCATTGTACAACACAAGGTTCAATTACTAATATTAATCGTATCTATAACAAATTTCAAAATTAAAAATGTCTTTTGAGAACTTCTTTTGAGCAAAAACATCTGTAGTGCTTTCCTAAGTTTTGAAAACTGTAGAAAACTTTGCTAAGGAAACCATTAAAGCGCCTGCAGTTGACATGAAAACATGGGTATCCAATTACATGTGTTCAATTACAAAAAGTTCAAATCGGACACCCGTAGTTGGACACCCATGTGATCGCGCGCCAATTACGTGACAAATACTAAGGCGCACGGAGAACCAATCACGATCAAGAATTTTGTTATAGTTACAATTAAAAGTATTATTCATTCAGTTCTCTGGTTCACTGGTTTCTATGTCTTCTTCTTCAACTGGAGAAATTGCTGGATCAAAATTTGGGACAGAATCAATGTGGACATTTTTCTTATCCATGCTGGTTTAGCCTGGTTTCCAGAAGTTTGCATTTTAATATAATCTTTATTTTTCCAAAAGTTACAGTCACTTGACTAGAAGTAAAGCAAAAAAATTAATTTACTGAGCTACATTATAAACTTGAAATTACTTTGGTTTACACTTCAGTAAACCATGTAAGATACTGGTTTGGCAAATTCTCCCTCAAAAAGTAAACATGTTGTGAAATTTCAATTAAATTGGTATCTACTGCTACTGATATTAGTCCGCCACCAAAACTCCTTTCCAGGTAGAGGAAGAAACATTGGCCACTATTGAAAGAGACAATCGGATCCTGCTGGAAAAGATGTCATTTGTTATGAGGACTCGTGGACGAGTGGATAACAGGAATGACTACGAACACAAGAGTTTAAACAAAACAAAGAGACAGAGGGAACTTCTCAGAGTTACTCATGAAAATCAAGTAAGCAATAAGCTAGTGACAGTTGGTAGCAACGGGTCCAGGAAATTCCAAAACAGGGAAACATACCAGTTTTGGTGAAATTGCAACATCACCCTATAGGCATAGCAACTTAGTAAAACCTTTGACCCCACCTGAAATTGAGCCTATTTTTCGAACCAAGATTTCGGGACTTAACAAAGAAGACAGTTTAAATTTGATTCCTCAATTGGCTGGAATTTTATGAGGTTAAATCCAATTTTTGGACAAAACTCTTGCTGAAGGCCTGCATTGTCTTGGGCTCACTGTAAACTTGCTTCAGAAAATTGCTGATAACAAACAATTATGAAAATTTTACAAATACAAAAGGTGAAAGTTTCAGAAAGAATTGCTAGATTTTGACATGATTCTTTCTTTTTTTCAGGCTATTTTAAAACGGATATCTTCAAAAGAACCGCATTATAACCATCTTCAATGGGTAAGGCCATGATTGTAATTTTAAGCAGGAGTCTTGTTAAAGTAGCAAGCTACAATATAATAGAGCAGTCCAGAAGTTTCAAAAGAAAGTGAATTCAAAGTAATCATGGCAAGTATGGGACAGTTTTTAGTAGTTTTCATGCATGCTAATTATGCTAATTATGCTAGTAACAACAGAAAACGTGACAATGTGAAAATTATCATGTAAATCTAAAGCTATCCTTATAATTTTCACATTGTCACGTTTTCTGTTGTTACTAGCATAATTAGCATGCATTTTTTCCTACTTATAAATTCAACTTTAACGCTTTGTAAGTTAATTTACTGAAGATGACAGAGGTTTCTGTCAACACATGTCTTTTAAACTCAGAAGTTTTGTCGCTTTCTTAAAAATTCTAATTTGCCTGCTAATATCAAGATTATTATTGTGATGCTTTATTGAGGTTCAGTTACACAACCTCAGTGCAAAATTGTGCCCGAGGTAAATGAGTCATTCATTAACAAGACCAACCCTTCCAGTATAATATAAAAAAGTAACGAGTAATCAAATCTATTTGGTTGATCTAAGTATCATACAATGTATATATTGTATGTAAAAAAAACTGCTGCTTCTTCAAGGAAACATCTCCATGCTGAAAGTTTTCTTTATATCGCTTAACATACAGTAATGTCCAATTTGAAAATATTGTTGTTATAATCAGGCATAACATAAAAAAAATGGCAAGTGAAGAAGGTCACTGACAGAAGTGATTGAAATGTCTTGGATTTGATCTCTTGATCGCAGATAAAGTCGTGTTGTATGGTTTAATTAACAATTATTCTCGAGCGCGCGTTGGATATGAGATGGTAGATAGCCAACAAGGCACATAGCGCCGAGTGAGTTGGCTATAATCATCTCATATCCAACAAGCGCGAGTGGAATAATTGTTTTATTAAAAGTGCCCCCCAAAAATAGAAAACTAAACTAAAATAAAAGTAAAAAGGCTCCAAAAATTCACGCGTACGCTTACCATATTTGTAGAGCATGGTATAATGGCTCATAACCCATGATGGCTAAAAAGAACTCGGCCAATATCCAGCCATCTTGACCAAACAAGCTTGGTCAATAACCCACATATATTGAAGACCCTGTATTCTGACTGTTACCAATTGAAACATAAAACTGTTTTCAGGAGGATGAATGGCAAATCAATGAAACATATATGGACAACATCTCCAAGTATCCCAAGGACTGGTACAAACAACTGACACGCAAGAAGAAACCAAAAGAAGAGGAGACGAGTGAGCGACCAAAGAATGACAAGCGACGCAGCTCGCATCAGTCAGACAGAGCAGGAAAGGAAGCCAAGGACAAACAAGAATCATCTGATAATGGCGATGGTGCAGGAGCTGGAGGCAAATCTGATGAACACAAGGATGCAGTACCAGAATGAAGAAACATTGCCGTAATTTATAAATTATAAGAGTGAAATGGATACGTTGATATTATGTTATAATGCCACTTAAAATTTTGTAAATAATATTTTTTTTATCAGAGTGTGATAATTAAGAGTTTCCTATTCCTAAAACTTCACATTTTTGTTTAACTTTTTATAAAGATTTTCACGATTTTCTTTTTGAGTGTGATTTTCATTTTAAATGTTGTGCAAAGCTAAGTTTATAACTGATACAGTTCAGGTTTTGCAAGAAGAAATTAAATTTAAATTTAATCTCGGGTAGCCTTAAAGCCTTCACCTATGGACTCAAATTTCTGTCACTTGTTAGCTGAACTAAATAACAGGTATCTGTTATTATGTCTGTAAACTTAACTAAGTCGTTTTAAATTGCCTTAAATAAGGTATGGCGTTCTTTTATCCTTTTACAGCCTTTTTAAATTTTCTTAATGTCATTTCAATAAAGCAACTTTGTTTGTGTCTTCTTGAAACAAGCATGTAAAACTACCTTGATTTGCCAGCGTGCGATGAATGCCAAGCATAAAAGAAATAAAGTGTGAACAAATATTATTTCTCTTATGACTCTGAATTTGAGTACATTTCTTTCAGTCAAAGGCAAGGTGGTGAAATACATACAGTGTTCTCCACTGAGCTCCTCAACTCAGTCACACTTGGCCATTATCTATGAACAAAATGTGGGATGGAGAGCATCAGGATGCAGCCACCATAGTAATATAATAGGGTCAGTTGGATCAAATTGATTGATGTATTATGTCTACAACAACAACAGCGCAATCCATCTAGCAAAACTGTAAGCTTCCCTCCTCCCTGCCTACTACAGATCACTCCATGGAGTGGGATTACAGGAAAGAAAACACACCAATACTTTTTTGCACCTCATAATGAGAATAGAGAATTTTGTTTTCTGACTTGTTCTTTGAACCACTGAAGTAATTTTACGTAGTGCCGCACCTCGCTCTCAGCACGCCTGCCCGTTACAACTTGCAGAGTTTCCTAAACCGTGCTGTCTGAATGCCTTGGAATCCCAGCGGGGTGGCTCCCAGATAAAAAAGGACGAAAAAGTAGTTTCTGTACCTCAGGATATTCAGCCTCAAAAGTTTCGCAGCGGGAGCTTACCTGGTGTCTTTTAAGGTATTGAGAATATATGAAAATATGACAGGAGATGTATGACAATCAACTGATTTTTGGTTTTTTCGTTTTAATCATTTACAATCTTCTTCATCGATAAATTGTGAAAGTGTCAGTTAAGGCGGGGGTAAACATGAAAGCCGTATTTTGGCTGGGTATTATGTTTTTAATGCAAATATCTTGTTTACGTTTCAAGCAATCAAGAATCTCTCTGCTCATCTCACATATCTATGTTTTGGGTTGTTTTGTAAATTTTTGGGTGATTTTTAGGTATATTTGGAGAGAAATAGTTTTTCTCAAAGGATTAGTAAAATTGATGGAAATAGGAAATTTGGAAGATTTGTTGTTGTTTTAAAATTAGAGTTTGAAATTAAAAATTGGTACATACACTCCAAACAGTTGCCCAACAACCTGGGGTGCCATTGTGCGGTCGGGCAACTGTCTGGTGGTGTTCCATAACCCTTTTTTTCCCTTTCAACCTCTCTTTGAACTTACCAAAATTTCACTTAAATTCACGTTTACCCCCGCCTTAATGTGTTGTTTTAGAATTGCTACCTCTTAGGGGTGAAAAATTTCAAGCCATGCCCACAAACCAGAATCTTGGTACCTCTTTGGAGTTCTTTTCAAAATTTCTGACGAGCACCCCCCGTCCTTTTTACAGGAGAATTCCCCGATCTTAAAATGGCCTGAATGGCACTTTCAAGGCTGGATTTGTTTTCTCGGGCCTTGGAGTTCTCGAGAATCGTGCAAACTTGGCCCGTAAAATCAGTAAAATGTTGACCGAAGAGATACAGTACAGTACAATACAGTACTGCTTAACTTAATCGCGAAAAACAAAATAAATGACTGCTTAAACAATATTAAACGAGGGAAATTAAAGATCGTTTGTTCTTGTTCTGTTTGGTCCGTGTTTGACGTTATTTAGGTTATTTGGTTTCTTTTCAAGTTTTCTTTTATACGACGCCACAAACTTCAAGCTGGAACAACAATCCTGTTTGAACAAAGACTAATAAGGGACGAACCTTAAGTTCAGTAGACAGCACTTCATGTCATCAAATGCGCGTTTCCCCTCAATTCTTTCTCTGCGGCAACGAATTTCAGTGGCTTCACTTTTGAGATATTCCCCATGTTAACTTTCCAAGGAGGCCTCTACTAGCAGGTGGTCATTCTTGGGTTTCTGATTCTACAACCTCTGCAACTGCACAGGCCTAGGTAGACTGCTCACAACCTTTTCTCTGGCGATTCTATCCGTGCGTTCAACGATCGAATAAATATACGAGAAAATAAAGCTGTGAACAGTCTAGTGCACAGGCGGTTGGCGTTTTCTTGTTTATATATAAGAATTTGTGATACATCATGTGTATATTTGACATTTTTGTAATTTGCAGCCTTGTAATGGCTTCTCATGGTTTCTTAGAGATGACAAATATATTCAAGGCGCCAAAACCTTTGGAGATCTTTCGTTTTTTTCCCCGTGTGGAATGAATTTTTATCGCATATAAAAGGAGTGTCAAATGACACGCCCAGTTTTTTAAGTAGTCACTGTTGTCCAGGGAAATCAAACCGACATCTTCTTCGTTGTGTATCCATCAGATATGTTCATGGTTTCTGTCATATCTGAGTTTTTGTTAAGTTAGTGTTTAGCTTAACTTCACTTTTGTTTCGTTATCCATCAAATTTTTAATATCTCCAATCTTTTAATTTTAGAAAGCCTTTGAGGAGCTAATCAGTGACGCCACTGAAATTATTGTCGTGCGAACGTTTTTGAAAGTTGTGGAAATACTAAGTCAGCAAAATGCAGTTGTTTTATTGAGAAACTCTGTTCGTTTTCGTAGGAACAGTCGGGTTTTTTTCCATCCAATTTGTCTGCAACCGGACGTTTTTGTGTCGGCCTGAATTCGTACAGCTATATTTCTAGATTCAAAGCTCTGCCGTGTACTTTTCCTCGGTCGAAACTTCACATTGTATAAAGAGGGCGAGAGAGGAACTGTAGTTAGCTTATTCTGGTGTATTTTCTCAATACTTTAGAGTATGCTTATGCTGAATTGTCACACAGCCATTGTGGTTCTTGGTTTCATGGATTCTCTGTCATGTGTGATGCCAATGTTAGTGGCTGTTGAGCTACATGTAAGGTTTGTTCGAATTTATCACGATTTTCTATTCAATCTTAATTTAAAATACAAAGAAGCCTAAACTATCATCGATTATTTTGGTATTGATTTTCGATTTCAGGAGTCGATCAGGAGCAACAGAAGTCAGTATCCAAAGGAATTACTAGATGTACTATGAAGCATTACCATCAGGTTTGGAGTCGCCCTCGATTCAAGACAAGCGTTGCTATTCCATCCGGGTTTGTCTCTCTTGGGCACATAGAAAGCAATTCTGTTGATCTTCAGATAAGTTATTTACTTTTCAACTTTAAATATCAGCTCTTATTTATAAATTCTCTTTGTCTCAAACCTGATTAATTAAGCGATTTCCCGTCAAGCCGCGCAGATTTTGTATTTCCGCCGACGGGTTGCTTATAAGCGTGCCATTACTAGTCCCAAGTCTCATTCTATTTGTTGTGGAAGAACTAGGTTCAAGATGAACTTGTTTCAGCAGTGTATGAATAAAGTCTGTTAAAATACAGACTCCAATAAACTTCGTAAACCGTTGAAAGGAAAATTTTAAACATTGTTGCCGGTAATCTATTTTATAGCTCCTCTTGATGAATATGTACAAATTGATATTTATTAGACATGTTATAGTTTCCTTTTCTTAAGCCACCTCGGGTTGACAACTGAAATCAAACGAAACAACATGAAATGAAATGAAATGAAAAGAGACGAACAAACAGCACGAAGGGAAAGAACTAAAATAAACTAAACTAAAGTAACCTAAACTTAACTAAACTACACGAACCTAAACGAAACGAACGAAACTAAACTAAACTACTCTACGCTAAACTAATATAAACGATACGAAACGAACGAAATGAAGTAAACTAAACTAAATTAAACTTAACTAAAAGACTTCAAACTAAACTAAACTAATTTAATTAACTATTCTAAATGCTATAAGTTACAGTAGAAGCAATTCAACCACAATGCAAATGAAAGCCAGAGTTAGATCTGCAAAAGATCAAGACCCTCGACAATCTCTTGTTCGTGTTGGTTAGAGTTTTCTTTTATACCTTTTGGAGTGGTACATCTGCTGCCATCGACATCCCCCGCGATAGGCGCGTTCTCTGAGTTGCTCCCAAGCTCTTGATAATCGTATTTCTGTAGTGGTCCTTTCAGCTTGGCCCTCTGCAGAGAATCCGAGAATTGGATTGAAGCTTGAGCTCTCGCGGTTAAATTACCATGTCCAGGGAGTTTTCTTCTCTAGAGGCGTAATCCCGCCAGGCAGTAAACTGCAGTAACAATGGTCAGTGGAATGATGTAGGCAGTTGTAAATAAAAATGTATTGTAGGGTTTTTGCGACATCGGCGGCCAGTTCTCTTTGCAACTAAAATACTCCATTCCCTGCAGCTCTGTATTCTTGACCGCTATCATAAGTGGAATAGTTAACGCCAGTGCGCCTAGCCACGTCATGGCAATCGCCAAGCGCACAGCGTTTCGAGTCATTATCGTCTTCATTGGAAATAGAATGCCGAAAAAGAGAGATCGCTACTAAAGTGAAGACTAAAGCAGCGAGGGATCCCACCTGAGCGGAGTGAAAGAACTTGCATACGAACGTGCCTAACCATTTATCCTACACGTAGACTTATTTGAGTATGTACGGAGTTTTACAAACAACAGAAGGAAAACAAGTCTTGCTTTCACTGGTATACTGTGTTGAGAACTCTTTAGACTTAAGAACAGCAAAAGTCAATCACTGCAATGCTTCACTGCAAAGATAAATAAGACACTTTCCAACATCTTTACAATGTACTATTCAATATAACTTAGATAGCATCCAAGTCTATCATGTATCTTGATTTAGTCGCTTTAATTTCCTACCGTCATAGCTGCTGTACGAATGCCGTGGGAAATTTCAAGTCGAACTCGTTTCGAACTCGTTGTTGTTGTTTTTTCACTTTACGGACTGCAATTAGATAATAAGTTGAAGTATAGCTCGGAGTCTTTTCACAGTGTTTAACAAATGAGAAATAGAATGCGCTAATACTACATATAGCAGTTAATATCGTTTACTTACAGTTTTAATGATTCAGGACCGAATTAACAACTGATCATTCCGGTCTGCTTTTCTCACCGTTAACTGGATTTTTTCTGACAATTCATGACTTCTCAGAGCTCAACATTACATCTACATTCAACGAAAACAATTTCAGTTCTCACGAGCTAGCTGATTCACCGTTCGTCCAGTCAGTTATCACTAATCACTCCCTCGCGCCCAGTCCTTGAATCTAAAGAGATTCAACAGTATCTTTAATCCCGACCCGCACCAGAATGAGGCTCGTTCAGTCTGGGGCCGGGGCCAAAGCCGGCGGACCCACTATGTCTTAATACAGGCCTCATCTAGAGAACTCTCGCAAAATGTAAGCACGAAGCGTTAAAATCAGGGTTTCATTGACTAGCGACTATACTTTTGTTACGTTTAACAAGCAACAAAAAGCAAACAATTATAGGCTTAGAGCCCTGTTGAGAACTATGTAGACCTAAACAGAGAAATCACTGGAAAAGAATGCAAAAAAATTAAAACATTTTTTTTTAACGTCGTCACAATGCCCTGTCAAATGTAAATTAGATAACATCCAAGTCTATCACGCATCTTGATTTAGTCCCTTAGTTATTTTTACTCCCGGCTGCAGAGTGTAATTAGCTAATAAGTTCAACTACATAGATTCGGCGGGTCTTTTTCCCAGAGTTTTCTAAATGAGAAATAAAATGTCCTATGACTTCAGTCTTTCACCTCAACACATTGCAGCAGTTAATATTGTCTCGAGGTTCATTGATTTCAATCTTTATCTCACCGAAATCTGAATCTTAAGGATTCACTTACGGTACTGAGCGGTGCCGACCATTGTTACTTCTTTGAGTTGGAAGTTACCATCGTACTTCGATTGAATATGATAAGAAAAAATAGGAAAGAGTACATCGACGAAGTGCTTAGCTCAATACATCAAGTAAATTCTAACTACAATTTAATATTTTACAAATTCTTTATAAACTTGTAAAAGAGCTCACCACCGTACAATTCCTTTCCAACTAATGGAGTGAGCGAGAGCTTGTGGAGTGAGTGGAGTGAGTGAATTGCTTCTGAAATCTGTAAGTGCCTGAGTACACTAGTTTAATGACAAGCGTTACCGGCCATCATCTCCTTACTACGGCTACTTTATGGATCTAACGAGCAGCAATATCGGTCGGTCAGTAGGTCAGTCAGTCGGTGGGTCAAGTTTTTGTGTGTGTCTTTCTGTCCGTTGGTCTATCTATCTGTCAGTCAGTCGCCGGCTTGTCTACTTGTGCATGTCAGTCTCTCCTTCTTTCTGTCTTTTTGCATGTCAATTAGTCAGTCAGCCAGTCATTCAGCCCGTCCTTAGCAAACCAGCCAGCCAGTCAGTCTGCTTGTCTGCCTGCGAGCCTGTCTTCGGCTGTCAGGCAGTCGATCGGCTGGCCGGCCTGTTTAATTTGCTTTTGGTAGTCCAGGTGTCTTGCCACAAACTGGTTAAACACGAGTGTCCCACTCAAGGTTGCTTGTTTCTCCACTGGCACGATGTCTTCTTTGACGCGAAGTGTATCCACTAACAACAGCCTCCTTGGAACGACTTCGGTGACTTGCCCCCCTGCACAGAATCCGATAAAACTCGCGGCGAAAATTTCCTGAGAATACCACATAAAGAACTGGATTAATAGCGCTGTTACAATAGCCAAACCACGGGATGACAAAGCTGACTTCTACGGGAATTTCCAGCAGATAAAGGGTTCCCTTGTGAACTTTTATCATCTCCAGAGCTTGAAGCGGAAGCCACGACAGAGCGAAAATGACAGCCACTGTTATCAACATTGCAGTCGCGCGTCTGCTCGAGTCTTGGACTTTTTTCTGCGCTGTCGAATTTTGATGTCCTGGGAGTTTCCTGCTGCAAAGGCGTAACCCAGCCATGCAGTAGACTAAGGCGATGATTATCAGTGGAATGACGTAAGCAGTAACGAAAAGAACGGTGATATAGACTTTTGTTGACATGGTTTGCCAATACTCTTGGCAAATCATACCAACCCTTCCCTCCAGCTGTGTATTCTTGGTAGCTATCATAAGTGGAAGCATTAACGCTACCGCACCTAGCCACGTCATGGCGATAGCGAAACGAACAACGTTTCGAGTCATTATTTTTTTCATGGGAAATAGGATGGCGAAACTGCGGTCGAGGGAAATCGCCAATAGACTGAACACTGAAGCTGCAAGGGATCCCGCCTGTGCAGCGTGAAAGAACTTGCATAACACAGTGCCAATGAACGTGCCAAACCATCTGTCCCACACGTAGAACCATTTGAGTATGTACGGAATATCTATGGCCATGAGAAGATCAGCAATGGCCATGTTGGCGACGAGAGTGTTTGTTGAGTTGCGCATGTGGTTTACTGTGAACACGATGTAAATCACCAGAGTATTACCAATCGTCGCCAGGATGAAAACAATGACGGCCAGGATTGTGACTCCGATCTGTATGTCGCGCGGGACCTGGAATCCCACAGGGGACGCTTTTGTCGAGTTATGAGTCATGTTAGCAGGCGTGGAATATCCTGTTGATGAACCGAATTATCGCTATTATTTTGTTGACCCATTTTCAGGCAAATCATACTGTCGTCATACTTTGTTTACTTTAAAATTTCTTCCAACAAGTTTAAGTTCAGCAAAAGCATGTTATTTAATAAAATAATATGTTTTTGCCCTGGTTGTTCCAATTCACTGCTTTTTAGTTTGCACCGTATTCACTCCCAAGACTAACGACGGAGAAAAATAATAGATTATTTATCTTGTGGGTTGTAACACTTATTGCAGTGGGCAACCATCTTAAAGTAGCAATCTGTCATAATATTTTAAGTCTTTTTCTAACAGAAATCTCGAAATAATAAGTTTTTAAACAATGCATGTAACACCAAAATTGTACTAAAAAACAAAAAGTACACGAGCAACCGGAGTTAAACATATCAAAACAATTAAAACGTTCTCTGTTTGAAAATTGAAGTTATAAGAATAAGCTTTCGGCAGCCAAACTACAGCCTTTGACGAATGATAAAGAGACGCGAATGTGTGAATATATACAGCAAAAAGTGTGAAAAAATACAGAATTAAAATGCATAATTTAAGTAGTGACAACAAGCGCGAATTTGGATAATGAAGAGAGACTAGTTTAAAAGAACTTCGCTTGTCTGTCCGACAATGGTGTCACCGAACCACTTAAAAGACTCCTCTCGACATTAACGCTTAAGTAATTGACAAAGGCGATTATCGTGTGCGAAAAACTCTCCAGTCATGGTACACTGCCATGACTAATGAAGCGGACAATAATTCTAGACCACTATCAAGACAGTATCCATTTCCAATTCCTGTTTGTTGTCACCTCTTTATTACATATTACATATTTTTATACTGTACTTTTCACACTTTCCGCTGTTTGTATTTATTGATTTGTGTCTTTTTACCATCCGTCAAAGGCTGTAGTTTGGCAGACGAAAGCTTATTCTAACCTAAATTTTCAAACAGAGCACGTTTTAATTGTTTTAAAAAATCTAAAAGTTTGAAAAACTTTCGAGTGCTTATTTATTCCAAATTGCACGAGAAAATCATATGATTACTGTTTAATAATATAAATGCAATTTCAACTTTACGCACTTAATTTCAACTGTTTATGCTCAATTTTCTGCACTGTTTGGTTTTAATTGACTTGCTCTCAGCCAATCAGCATGCTCAGTGAAATTTTTGAAGTGGTGAATATTTGTCTCGCGCGTGCAACCAGCTGAGCGCAATTTGAATGCGACCTCGTTAGGTTTTCCATGAAACGTGATAAAACGAACAGAGATTTTGTATCAGACAATGTATTCACGCTTTGTTTTTCTCGTATAATGTTGGAAACGCCAGGCGATATCACGTTGTGATTGCGAGTCGCCTTTAAGTCCTAATCAAAAATCGCAGTTGGTTTACACGCAGAAATCATTGAATTGAAACTCTAGGCGAGACAAAATCACAGGGGAAATTGCCACAAACATTGCGCTAAAAATTCTCCTGTATGAATGGGTACTTCCACGAGTTTATGAAAATAGGATAGAAGATAAATAAGCAAAACGCTCCAGATAATGAAGTTTGGCATAAAGAGAGCATTACAGAAGAAACACTTGCACGCTGATAAGATTGTCCATGAATTATTTGGTAGATATCCTGTAGTGTTTTGATATTTACCAGCATAAAATTAACCAATTTAGCAATTTACAGTTGAAGCTCAGTGTGTCCCTCATGACTCAAAATAGTAATAAAAATAAAGCCGAGAAGCTTCAGTATAAATCACACTAGTACACTAGTACTGTATAACCCCATCTATTAAGAAGCTTAAAGAAAACACACTTGACACAACGATCAGTTCAACTCCATAGTCACTTACGTGTCCGAAAAAAAGCGTGTTTATTGGGTATGTAATCCCAGGTGAAAATGTTGAAAACTAATCAGTAAAACGCTCATAGTCTGTTACTAATCTGTTAACTACAGGAATAGACTACAAAATCTCGACATTTCGACCTTGCGAAGACTTCATTTAAAGAGATTTTCGCAAAACCTTTGGTTTCTTTTCTAAATAAATATAGACAAATATTCCGCTGGCATTTTCCCTTCTGACTGATAAGATGACAGATGGCAAAGCTGTTCCGGATCAGATCCACACTTACCTGGGTTTACCGTTGAACTCATATCCTCCCGCTGCACGAAGACACAACGTGCACAACGTGCACGAATTCAGCTGCGGTGGATAAATGTTCCTGCTACGAGACAGGCTGGATATATCTAATGAGAAATGAATAATTAAACGTATTTGTGCTCCACAAGAAGAATAAAACACGAGAGCAGAAAGTTTGCTTGTAAATTGTGTTTTAATTTTGTTTGGAGCCAATCAAAAGCGGAACATGCTCTGTTTGAGTGAGTGATTTTGTTGTTGTTCAGCTTAATTTCATCTCCAGTCTTGTTTCCATCAGTTATGCCTCCTCATTTTCAAAGACTTTAGCTTAAATGCAATTATTTTTCACACAGCCGTATACTATAGTTTGAATTAAAATAAGGAAACTGGAAGAAAGGTACAGTATAAAGTGTTATCTTAGGCAGTTAAATAAAAATTAGATACGTTCCGATATAATTCATGTTTTTTCAGCTGACATAGATATTGACTTGCGACCATGGCAGCTTTACATCCTGTTTTAATTTAAATTGTAATTGACAGTTTCCACAGAAAGCTCTACACTAGATAAACGGAATATGACATGTCCTCCGTCAAGAGAGAGGTTGAGAATGATTGTTTAATTGACAGCACCGGGGTGGAAACCAGAAGTCCCAAGGGCAAGAGAGAGACTGACATGAACAATAAATATGAAGAAGGAGACTGAGGAACAATCCTAGCAATATCAGCAGCGCAGAACAGAGGAGGCGCGCAGAGGATTATGGCTAATACACAGAGCTTTACGCGATTACAAATCTGGTTAAATATAGCTTTGGCTGAACGCGGTTTTACTGATAAAAAAAAGAAAACATGTGCCGTGTTTCTATCGAGTTTTAGTATAAATCTACTAGCGTTCTATCACGAAGGCCGTTCTCTGATTGGCTACGCTACTCACTATCTATTCTGTGATAGATAGTGAGTAGCGTAACAGTGTGCACTTGTTAACAAAATGACGGCCGTTTCTTGGCGTTTTCGAAGTGTTGAGAAGAGGATTTAGATTAAGTTTTGAACGACTAGTAGATTTATACTAAAACAATTAGATTATTCGCTCTCGATTTCTATCGCGCGATAGTATCACGCGATAGAAATCTCGAGCTCATAATCTAATTGTTAAATAGAAACACGAGTGAAAGTTTGGGAGAACGAGAAATGCTGTGGGAACACAAGCCGCAGGCGAGTGTTTCTACAGCTTTTTCTAGTTCTGCGTATTTGCTTTGGGTTATTTTCTAAATGTATATACCACGAGTGTTTGCAAAACTGCAAAACTTCGCAAGTTACTCCTTTAACGAGTTTGAAACTTATAGTTGAAGTTCTGTTTCTCTCGTCACCCAAAATAACAAAACAAGCCCCAAAAATGAAATTTGGCATCAGTCTTGAGAGCATAAACATTTACATTTCCTGTGACGTTTTCCATAGAAGGAGATATGACAAGTTTTGACATTTACGAAGAATTAGCAAATTTAGAAACTACCCTAAGATAAGGCTCTATGAGTCTCCTCCTGACAAAAAAATCAGATGTTACTCAGTCTGACAAACCTTTTATCTAGTTGTCACGTAGAGTGCCTGAACAATATCGTTGGACCGTTTGCCTGACAGAAGACTGACACAGTTATTGGAATCTGTTATATTCTGTCAATTATTAAATATGATATGTACAATAAGTGGGACTGAACAACTAACACAGCTCTGTATTCTCCAACTCAAAAAACCATGTGCACAACTTGTCCACTCTGCACATGCGCAGTACAATTACGTCATGAGCCTATTATATAACAAAATCCATAGTTCGCCAATTCGAAGCATTATTATACATTGAACTCTCTATCTCTTTTCTGATCGGCTCAAAACGTGCAGCGAATTTTCGAAATCAGAGCCTTTGACGTCATTTAGCTGCAGATTATACCATAATCATGTCAAGGGCACTCAAGGTCACGGGTAATCATGTCATGTATGACTGTGGTGCATGATTTCTAAGGGTAATCATGTCAAGTTCGCGCATTTTGTGTTGCTTGCCGTCAGTGAAGAAGCAAAAACGTGACTTCCATTTTTTTTGTTTAATGTATAATTTTTAACAATTATTAAATTCGTTTTTTGTGATATCCAGAATAATGAAGGTCTCGGTAAGGGTACCTTGATTACCTCGACGTTGATTATTCCGGATATCACAAAAAACGAATCTAATAATTGTTTAGTATTAGTTCTAATGAAGCTCACTCAGTAGTTATCTGAGAAAAAAGTGTGCTCATCAAGTATATACTCCCTTCTGAGAGTATTTAGTGAAGGCTCTCGAAAAACGGTGTAAAATTTTGTAGGAAAGGAGTTGTTTTTCAGGCGGTTTTAAGCCATTCAAGACTCCTTTTGAAATTGATAGATCATTAGATGGTCTTTAATTCAAAACGGAAAAACGTCAGTTTAACTAAAAATAAGTTAACAAAAAAATGCTGTCAAACTGTTTTACATGGTTGGTTTGTGAATCCGATATTTTTACATTAGGATAAAGTCTTTCTGTTTCTTTCATTAAAAAGATGAACTTAGGAAACGAATCAGTGGACATTTTCCGTGCGAACGATAACATAGGCAGCAAAAACTATAAAACAGTTCCATGGATATTCAACACAGGTTTTTATTTGATAGCAAACTAGCGGCTTTCTCCTTTGTAACCAATCACAGCCAGACAACGAGAAACGTTGCACAGTTGCATTTACACTATGCACAGATTAAGGTGCAGTCAATAAAACGTTCCCGCCTGTACAAGAGAAAGAAGCAATGATTGAAAGCTTTTATAGCTTGCAGAATCAAATGAGCAATTCATTCAGATGCGTGCTCCAGCAGTAAAACTGAGACTCAAGATGAGAGCAGATCATGAGTTAACTGATGAATCGAAATTTAATATCGTTCTACAAACATCTTCCCTGTGGCTTAAATTTATCTCATTTATCTTATTATCTTGCGAAAAAGACCCAATGAGACGCAATATCTATCTCACATGATTAAAACCTGGATCATTGGATAATGCAATTCGAGAATTTTCATTGGCTTAGCCATCATGCCATGCTCTACAAATATAGTGAGCGTACGCGTGATTTGTTGGGGGCGTTTTTATTTTATTTTAGTTTTTCATGATATATTTTGGGTGCGTTTTTAATCAAACAATTATTCCACTCGCGCTTGTTGGATATGAGCTAGATGATAGTAGCCAACTCGGCGCTACGCACCTCGTCATTGGCTATCTACCATCTCATATCCAACAAACGCTCGTGGAATAATTGTTGGATACTCAAGTGAATTAAGGAATGACTCCAACTGTATTTTGGAGGGGGTGGTCGAATTTAAAATATATTTACACTATCGCTTATAAACCTGCGTCGGGTGAAGCATTTGAAAGATGCTTTTTATATTTTGGTTTCAAGAACGTTGCTGCTAGGTCACGTGACTTGCCATACCCAATTGTTTTCATAAATTTCAATCCAAATTTAAAATAGTTTACAGTTGTAATGCTTGGCCAATTTTGATTTATACGAATGGCTATTGCCACCGAGTTTAGAGAATTAATTGGGCTTTCATAGATTTATTTATTTTGTTTCAATTACAAAGTATATTAGTTGGAGAGGGACTGGGACTAGACATAAAATCAAAATAATGACAAAAGAATAAAACATTTTTAGAATCCCCATTTAGAACAACATATGCCCCGGTAAAGTTAAGGTTTTGAAAGGTAAAGCGAGTATTTTCTAGTACGTTAAAGTCTTGTAACTTAAACGATCATATTTCTTTCAATTTAGGGCGTGGTCAGTCACGTGACCACATAAGTCGAGTGCATTGTCAGAAAAAATATATTTTGCATATAAATAAACAATTAGAAGTCAAGATTTTATGAAAAAGACTAAATTTCACAAGAATGTCCAAAACATCACATTTAAGCCAGACACATGCCTTAATTCAGGTGAGTAACACGATCACGCAGTTTGTTTTGATTAATATTCCTTAAGCCATTCTCTTGAGTAGAGATGAACCGCGAGTGGAAGCAGCTTATTGCGCGCTGATTTGAAAGTCAGTGGTAATGATTTAAAACTATAAAAGATCCACCAGCTCAGTGAACTTGGATTTACCAGCTTACTATTAATCCTTTTCTTTTTTTGTTATGGTATTTATTTATCAAGCTCAATTTTCTATCCATCTTCAGAAGGAGTAAAACACCAATGACTGGAAATTTCAAACCAGGAGTGAATTAAAACAGGGCGATGTTTTTACCGTCTCCAAACACTTTGCGATTTAGCCTTCTGACGTGGAATTCTGGGAAACGCGGAAGCCAAAACAAGCAAAGCTAAGCAACTCACTTAAATATCCGGCTGAATATAAAACGACACAAAGATACGTGAGACTTATACCATTAATTAAGATTATTGTCGGTGATAGGACAACAAATATAATTTCATATAAGTTTTCTCCCTCTGAAAAACTATTTGCATTCTTTAAGACTTCGTCCATAAAGCAGGTACGCGTGCATCTCTTTGTCAAAAGGAGTTAAAAGCCTTGTGTTTGCGCTCTAATGAACTGACATTGCGTCAGTTTTATAGTCGGCTTGCTAGGCCATTTATTAATGAGCTTTTCAAACTGGAAAAAGGATTCCAAAATTTACGTACAGAGAAATAGTCTGCCAGCAAGCTTTCTTGGCAGCTCCTGCATTAGAGTAACGGTTGGTCGCAAGGTTAAGCTGAACTGATATGTATTTCATAGTAAATAGAATTCGCATTGTTTTTTACCGAGTTGTGGCGAGTATTGACGGTTTCACGCACACCACGGAAGGAGTCAGCGCCATGATCCAAGACTGTACAGTACGAAAGACAAAGAGACGTATCTTTATAAACATCTTAGATAAGTTATTTGTTTAAAAATATTTTCCGAACACGAGGCTGTTTCATATAAGACTGTAAACAGGCTTCACTGAATAAAGTCATTTACTATTTTCTTGTTAAATAAATATATTGCAGTTGTAGTTGCAATTATTCTTATCTTTTACGTCTGTACTAAATAAACAAAACCTTGGTTTTGCTTAACGATGTACTACAGCCTTTGCCATTTGAACCAGCTCCCATAACTGATTAAGAAACCTCGATTTACAACTTACTGTCTGTGTGCAAATGTTGTGTGTGTCAGTTGAAAATTATTAAGAGCCTTGCAGTGTGTTTGAACACCAAGGCTGGATAAAGATGATGACGGAACTTTACAAGCGCGTTTATTCCCGTTTCTAAATGGCCGTGGTATACTATACATTGTACAGTCAATGTTTTTCGTTTCGTTTTTGGCGATTGTTTTCTTAACGGGTAGCAGAAATCCGTACCAGTTCAAAGACTCAAAAAAACATTGAGTCGAAATTTAGGTGTGGCTTATTTCTTCGAACGATTGTATGGCTAATCTCTCTCGTTTTTGGTTTGTTTTTCCATTGTTTTTCAGGCACAGAATGGAGGTTACGACTTGCAGTACCACAATAGATTTTGCTATTTTCGACTGCGTTTTCCACGTAGCGCGCGCTTCTTCGCAGGTTGCATAAGATTGAACCTATGACCGTTTATTTCTGATTGAAACTTCAGGCAATCTTTGTTCAACAACTATTTGTGTATCTTTCACGAGTTTAAATGCTGAGGATTGTAGCTAACATTTGTTCGTTGTAAAATGGATGCTGTTATTCGTGTACTAGATTCACAAACAAGATTGCAAGTCGGTGTATAGTGGAATGAATGGTTCGATAATCGTTCACCTGTAACTAATTGATGTGCGCGAGCGAGTGGTAAACACGTGTAATAGAAAAAGAAGAAACACAGTCTTATTTCCACAGGACTTATAGTTCTTTTGAAGCCCTGTAGAAGTCCAATGGTGCCCAGTTCCTTAAAAGGATTAATGTAAGTTGGCAATCATTTATTTGAATAACAGTCGAAGTGCAAAGATATTTTGAGCAATTTCAAGTTCCAAGTTCTGGCCACAGGTACTGTCTCATAGTAGTAAGGAAGACAAAACTAAACGGGCAAAATATTTGGTTTTCTAGATAGGTATTCGTGCATGTTATTGTGATTTTAATCTAATAATTACATTTTTAATTGTACTTCTGTACCGAGAAAATATTAACGGGAGATGGTTTACGAAACTTTCAATTGATATTGTTTCACTCAGTAAACACAGAGCGTCCTCACTGTATGGTGTTCTAGTAAAACTGTTTATTTAAATTGCAACCAACGATGCAAACTGCAGAGCCATAATCAAACCAATTCAGAAAGCCTTACGAGTATCTTTTTAAAATGGGTTCTTTTACATGGCGAAATATCTTGGTGTTAAGCTGAAAAAAAGGGAAATCGTGAATTGAAGTGCTTAAGCCTGAAGTCTGTTTATTTTATACTTTCTTCAAGAGAAAATGCTTACTTGATATGAAAAAAAAAAAAAACTCGAAACTAATCAAATTCCTCTTGTTAGATAATAATACTATAATTCCAGAAATTCATATCTCTGGGAAACCTAATTTGTAGCAATAAACGTAAACTTAATCTAGTATCCTGCTGCTTAGCAAAGAAAGTTCAGTGCTTTCAAGTTGACGAAAGACGCACGGAAAAATTTCCCTCCCATTTCTAGCTGCAAAAGAAACCAACAAATGAACAAAGGCGAATAGTCTAGAACCCGATAGCAAGATTTCAATAGAATTAAAAAAGGTGTTTAACACAGCCGAGAGGCATGTTATTAGCAGATGTTTCGTGCATCGCAAAGACACAATTGCAAACCCTTTAATTTAAAGGGTGAAAATGTTGGCCTCGGCTAAACTTTGAGGAACACCCGTACTTTTCACAGGTGTTGTCATTATTTGACATTCCGTTTTCTTTGAAAATTTTGTCTGAATGATTTATGAGGCTCTGTCGGTGAGGGGGTGCGCGTGCGTGTAGTGTTGTTTGGCTTTCATAAATCCTAAAACCCGTGAATTCATAACCATGAATTAAATTTTACCGTTGCGTTGATTTTGAACTGGGATTTTGAATTTTCTTTCCATTACTCCGAGGTAAATTTGGCAAAAGCTCTCAACTAGTTCACTTTGCTTCTAGTTACTCAAGCAGTTTGACGTCTCAAAAAGAGGTTCTTCTTCACCGTTTTATATAACTTATGTTCTAGTTTGCCAGACACCTTTTCAATCTTGGTTTAATTTGCTAAGTGGTAGGTTTTTGGCTTTAGCATTAGTCTTTTTGCTGCAATAATAAACTACTATTGACTGGACAAAAGCCGACAAAAAATTTATTGAGTCTGAAAATAGACAACTTGATTCGTTGTTTTTTTTTAATATTAGTGTTTGGTCGGAAGCAGTTTCAGTTCAAAACAGCCACCTAAGTCCCGTAGAAATTTGTCATTAAACGAAATCGCAAACAGAGAGGGTCGCCACATGGCAAGCAGCTAAAAACACTGAAATAAATCATGGCGATTTTCCTACCATGTATTATTGAATTCTTAGTAACTAAAGGATTTGAAAAAACTTGCTGTATCCTTTTCATTCATTTTATTTTATTCCGATCCTGTAACAATACAACTCGTGTCTTCTTTATCCAACTGGCGTCAGTTCTGAAGATTGGACAATGCAAAACTAACACAGAGCTGTTTATAGAATTGTCTCCACCCCGGCTGATCATTTTCAAGTCAGCTGATTCTTGCTATATAAACTGCTATTTCGCGCATGGGATGAAGCGTGGCTTAAAAATAGAGCGTCACTTTTAGTTTAATATCATTTAATTTCTATTCTGTTCTACGATGCTAATGTTTTCACTGCCAAAAACAGTCCATTATGAAGCTGAAAAGATCCCCAGACCTTCAATGAAGACCAATATCAATAATTTGATTGCTTTCTTTGTGTATTTTCTTTTATTTGATAAGAAAATGCAATTTGGACGCAGGCCTAAAGACTCAGTCAACGATAGAACACAAAAACTTTTCTTTAAAACACGTTTTAAACGGATTTGTTGCGATTCTTTTTGTATTTTTTGTCAAGTAAATATGTTCTGCGCGTTAACTTCAGTATCAAGTGGCCTCGCTTCCTGGTGAGTAAATATATTTTCCAGGAAGCACTCTAGCTTACTTTGTACTTTTTCGTCGTTGAAATATATGTAAAAAGAAGTGTCTTCAGTTAGCTGTAGTTTCCATGTCGAGGCGGTTTTTGTTCTTGTGTTAAATATCCACTAAACGAAGAAATATTTTTCCAAATTAATGAAAAAGGGTAATCTATTACGTGAAATGTCAGCTACAATACGAAGGAATAAATCAGATCCGAACAAAAGGTTCTTTGATTAAAATCGCCATGGAATCACAAAGAGATATAATTTTGAGTGGCGTTTCTTTTCCAATCATTCGTATCTGCACAGTTATTATTGTACTTTTTCCAAGCCAATTTAAAAGTAGCTTTACCCTTTACGAGATGTTTGCAAAGGCCTCGCACAAAGATGTAAAACAACGATAAGGAAAATATTACGCTCAACGAACAAACTCATAGCGGCGTTCTTTGACAAAAAGATACGCTTTTAGCATATGCATAGCACAATTATCTTTGATTTACGAGTGTTAAGAAGAAAAGAGAAAAAGGGGACAAGAGCGCTTCGTGAGAAAAGCAAAACAAAGATCGGGTTTGCAGTTTATGCGCTTTAATTTTTCGTGGGCGTTTTCAAAGAATTTGACATAACTCTTGTATGGATTTATCCGTAAATTCATCGTCATGATGTATCACCTTAGAAAGTAATTGAAATCTTTCCAGGGGTTTTAGTGTTAACTGTTAAATCCTCAAGGCTTAGTAACAGAAATTCAATTAATCACGCGGTGTATTACAAACGTTCAGACTTGCCTAAACTAGATAGAGTGAAATCAAATGAGGCAAAGTACTGCGGACAGCAAATTAAACCTCGCTGTTGCCAACGACTTCAAAATTAATTTGTTTTATAAACAGGTTTTTTTATGTTCACTACCCTTCACTTCATCGTTTATGTTATATTATGCCGTAGTTGTTGCTTAACTCTAGAGATAAATAAAGTTTGGTTGCGAAAATTTTTATTTGTGGTTTGTTTGGTGATTGAATAATCAGAGTCAAAGCCTAACCCAACATAACCGTTTTATTACCAAATACTTCTAAGCCACCGGTGGCAATTGTTTAAAGACCATTTCCTTGTGCACACAGAAAATATGGCAAGTGCGCTCCTCGAGGGAGGAAGTTTTCCGAAGTCCAAGCGTGAAAAAGTTATTTACTGGGCGTATTTTGATTCAAAACATGAATAGCAATTACTATTTTCCTCTGATGTGGGTAGCGTTTAGTGAGGTAATTAAGGCTAGCAGCACTTCGGAGTAAACGGAATTATTCATTAGAAGTACCCTTAATTGCGAAGCTTTAATGTAATCCTTCCATAATGTCGTTCTCATCTATAATGAATAGTTTGTGGGGAAAGGAGATCGTGAATGTGACTTTATTTTCAAATGGAGTAAAAAAGTTTACATTTAAACTTTGCCGATGTTGTGATTGAGCAATAGTAAAGTATTGACGTATCACAATAGCGAAATATAAATAAAGTGCGCTTTCTTGAACATAAGCTTCCTGCTCTCAGAGAGCTTTTTGTAACTTAAGTAACGTATCCGTATAAATAAGAAGTGCGACAGCTGTTCTACGAATTTCACTCTTCTAGTACAAACCGTACAATTATTTCTTGCCATAAACACGAACAACTCTCCAATTAGGCCACAAAACTGACTAACAATGTGGAATAATTAACGGATTGCTGTGTTAAACAATATCTCTCTTTACAACCGCACTTCCCCCATTGTTTGGCGCACTGATCGAGCATGCGCGCTGTTGCACGTGAGTCCTTGTGATTGGTCAGTTTTTGGCAGGTGCGTTGCACATTACATTGCTCCTCGAGAAAACCATTTCAGTGTCAATCTAGGTCTTGACGCTCTGCTAGGTTCTCTAATGCCAATATTTACTTTAGCTTCAAGCAAGTTGTTTAGTTACCATTCAAAATGCCAAAGTCGTTCTTGGTCAAGAAATCAACTGGAGTATCATCATCCCAGCACAGCAGGGGAGACGAAGGTAAACCACTTTTTTGATATCTTTGTTGAAAGTAGCTAAAATCACGACTTTTACAAAATATTGTGGTTTGTGGATGTAACAAGTAGATGTCAAATATACCCGCCTCCAATCCGGCTAATTTTCCGTAAGCGAATTTCCTCGACTAAAAAGATTCTTAAACGCGCTTGCACTTTGGTTTAGAATCACAGAGCCAGAGGCCTCACAGGTGATAAAATTAACTACACGTTTTAACATATCCCGGCGAAAGAAGATCGGGTAAATAAATGAGATTCCCCGCCGAGTATACCCTGAAGAAAGCGCATTCAACCCGCAATTCAAAATCAACAAACCACTATATCTACAAAGTAAATAATCAATTCACTTAAAGAGAAAAACTTATTCCAACTCGGATAACATTATCATTGTCGATAGTTTTAAAATCCGACAATCAAGGCCCTTGAAAGAATTGGTCTGCTAAGTGATCCTCAAAAATTCAGTAAAATGCTTTCCACTCTCACGCCGGAGAGAAATTATTCCTCGAATCACTGAATCGTCTCAAAACTCAAAACGCTGGCTGTTTACAGCTCAAAGCGACAAATCTGCGAGATTCGAAGTTTGTAGAGTAGGAAATTACGATAAAATTGCTAATGATCGAAAATCATAAATCCGTGAGATTAGGGAATATCTGTAACGAGGAGAAACCGCGAAACAGAAATTAAATTCTACTATGTACACAAAGAGTAGTTTATAAATCTATATCATGTTTTTATTAGCTGTAATTTTGTGGTAAATAAACGTGATTCTGAGAGTGCATCGAAATGTAAATGTTTATAACAGGACAAAATTGAACCAAATGCTAAAGATTGGAAAAGCTCGATAATTTCCCACGTAACTTGAAATACAAAGATTCCTGCCGTGAATCTGTTAGGAAATTTGCTTCTCTCTTTAACACAGGTGTTTAAAAGTAGGCCATCCAAGAAAAGACCCTTTTTAAATATTCATGTTTTTTCTATTTAGTTGTTTGCCATATCACAGGTTAAATCTTCTGTTGATAAAGGAAAAGTTAAATTAACCCAGCGAAAGGGCTTTCCCACCCGTTAAAAACATGTGCTTTTAGACAGCAGAGATTCAACGAACAACTCATAGGAAATTAAACGAAATGACAACGTCAAATCCATAAGCTTTTCTAAGGCTGAACCGCTAAATAAATAAGGTGACGAAATATTTTCGGGGGTAGAACTTTCTTTATGGAAAAGCAGCCAAGCATAAAAGTCGTAGTGTAAGAAGAGGCAAAAGACAAATTATTCAAGAACATTTTATTTCTTAGCCCTTTTTTAATCATTGAAAACAGCGAACATTGAAAATTTAACCAATTACCAGTTTGGAGGACTGCCTTGTGTTTCATATTGAAACTAAAAGAAAAGCTATTCGGATTCCTCTTAGAAAATTAAAGAAAAAAATGCTAACAGCAGTTAACGTTTCGTGAAGTGCGCTTCACATAAAAAGCTGTTTGGGATTGCAGTATTCTGCTTTCGTCACAAGTTTAAACGCAGATTGTTGCTAAAAGATTACGCCTAGCTAAAGTTGTCACGGCTGTTTTTATCTATAATTTTTACCGCGGCACCTGAAACTTGTGGGCAAGCAACGTGACGCTCTCAAAAGAATTAGCCGATTTGAGCCGATTTAATTTCTTCCTGAAAATACAATTGGCTTCCTTTAAGCAGAATTGATTTCATCTTAGCTCTCATTCAGTCGAGTCAAAATTAATTTTAAACGAATTTGAACTTTTTTGTTACAGACACTCCTTAGGTGGCAAGGGTTTGATTAAGTACAAAATTATTGCTATGAAAACAAAACAGTATCAATTCTATACGAGAGAGAACTTTGTTATAGAACTTCACGAGTGACACTCTACTTCATTCATTCAGTTAACAAAGACAAACAATAATCCTTTTTGTATATGGTTTGAATTGTTTTGACTCACTGATTTTTTCCTCCACAAGCTTCTTCCGAAAATTGGGCGATTTGGTGCACGGAAGGAAAAAATCTCACCCTGTTTCATTCAATTCATTCTATATATAAAAAAAAAACAGCTACTGGCATTTAAAAATATTTTAATTGTAAAAGTATCTTAGAGCAATCAGAAAGTGAAAAGCATTGTCTCTGTACTTGGTTTAAGATAACTACAAAATGGTTGTACAATGGTTCTTTTTTTAAAAGAAAATCTTGATTACCGTCAAAATAAAACTGATGTATTTTCAAGGTTTGGATAACGGTCCTTTCGAACTCGCCAGACATTTTTCGTCTGAAAGTGCCACTTGTTTGAACTTTTTCCTTTTCGATCTTCGTACAACATCCTTAACTCAAGCTAATCAGCCTGTCTTTGTTTACAATATATGTTTGGAGAAACAGAAGAACACAATATCCAGAAAAATTCTTTAAACCAATTCTATAAATTACCACACTGGAATACCTTTTCGGCTCAGCGGAATTTTGAGGCTGGGAGCAATTTACGAGTGTTCAGTGTCTACGAAAATAATTCTCCTTAAAACCTTACTCTCACTCGTGTAGGAATTGGAAGCAAAAGTGAAAAATGACGTTATGATCATCTCGTTGACGCCAAAAGCATTATTTTAAAAAATAAATTCGTAGCGAGGGGCAATATCTTTAGGAAACAGGAACAAAGACGTGGTGACACTCGCTGAAGTGTACAATATAACTCACAAGCCGCGACACATTTCATTATAATGGCGGAGTAGCCTTATCTGTTTTGTCTACGCTTTGATTGGCCATAAATTGATAACTTTTTATGACTTTAAAAACAAGAGCTCTCATGAAACGACGACTATCCATTACGCGATAATTTTTTTCTCGCTCGCGCCAACCCATTTTTTCACAGGTTCACCTCCAGCAGTGTATTTTTGCCAGGTTGCCCTGATGAGTTCGCCGGCACCTACTGAAGCACTTGCGTGATCACGTTCTGTGAGAGTTTTTCGCTGACGGAAGGCGAGGAAACTGCCCAGGAAAGATTCCTAAATCTTTGAATAATAGCGAACCATTTACCAAACAGCTTTTTTGAAAAATTTACCAAACTATTGTGTGCTACAAAGGCGAGTTTCCAATTACTTTACATGATTAATTGGCAATATTTTTCCTTTTTCTGAGTCCAAAAAATAAACATTTTTGCCATGCGTTCAATTTTCATTGATGGCCAATGAAATGCTAAAATGGCAAAAATTACAATATCCAAGGTGGTCTTTAGAGACATTTTAAAATTTGAAATTGCGCAGTTATAACTCCGTTTAAAGTTCACAAATAGTAAATTCGTCTTTGCTTTAAATTAAAATATCTCTAAGACGTTCTTTCCACTTGTTTATACTCTGTTAGACGAGATGTCAATGTTCATTTGTGATTAAAATCGGCTGACAGTTGAAATTAAGTAAATTTCATTAGTGGATGAACCAATGAACTTGTTTTTTTTTATGGTCGCCGGAAAATCAACATATTAAGGTTGACTAAGTAGGAGAAAACACCGGTTGAAACCATTCAATTCAAAAGGCTGCTTCTTTACGGGTTTCTCGTTGAATCTGCCGATTTCGTTACACCATAGTTCAAAGATTGCTGGATTGTGCATTTCGGGATTGTGCAAACAAGACAAAAATGAATTCTTAAGACAGCGAAATTATCGTTGGATTCACAATTGGTTTACATAATTATTCCGGCCTGTTAGCAAACAAATACTGACCTTGACGTTTTTATTACATAACACGGGTCAAGATTGTATGACAAGTAACTTTTTTGGGATTTATTTAGCTTAACACGTCCTTTGATTTCGTTTCTTTCAGTCAAGACATTGAAAAAAGAAGAGAAAACCTCCAGTTATGAAGATGGTAAATCTATTCAGCCATCGCTAATGGATCAGACAAATTTGGACGGGTGGGAGTCCCTCGACATGTCCGGGTACGAGACAAGCGTGGAGTCAGTTCATAACGTTGTGAGAGAGTTTCAGCATCAGATATCGCGTTATCCGCGGACACCAATGTTATTTCTCCCCTCTGACGATTCTTCATCGCTTCACTCTCTACGTACTTCGTACTTGGAAGAACCCTTTCAGTCTCCTACTTGTGATTCCACTTCCGCCATTGAAGAGTCTAAAAAGACGAGCAACGAAAAGCCATTCCAGTGCAACTTCTGCGTGATGTCATTCACTCGCCCCAGTGATCTCCAGCGACATCTCCTCATCCACAACAACAACAAGCCATACAAGTGCGAGGAGTGTGACCGCGAGTTCACGTGGTTCGGCAACTTTCAAAAGCACGTGCTTTCACACATGGGAGGCAATACCAGAGCACCAGGGGGTTTGCCCTTCTCCGCGATGTTCACGTTCCTAGCACGTGAACAAGTGAAGGATCTTTTTATCAAGGATGGGGAGAAGTACAAGTGCCGATTGTGCGCCAAGGATTTTACACGCCTCAGCGGTTTGAAGACCCACATACGCATGCACACTGGAGAAAGGCCGTACGTGTGTGAAGTGTGCTCTTTTGCGTTCACCACGTCACGTGCCCTCAAGATGCATGTGCGCTTGCACACTGGAGAGAAACCGTACAAATGCGAGGAGTGCGGGCGCGCTTTCACAAGAAGAGATGAGATGCATACCCATATGTACATCCACAAAGGTGAGTCAGCCCTGTGGGTTTTTTGTTTTTCTTTTTTTAGGAAAGAAACAGTAATTTTGTAAGATAAAGTCTGCATACGAGCCAAGTGGCCCATCAGGCCGGAGCTTATCCCGGTTTCCGTAGCATGAAGCGACTAGGAATATTTCTAGGAATATGTCACAGGATTACCCCCAGCATTAAATTCGCCGGTACCCATTTATACACCTGGGTGGAGAGAGGCACCGTGAGAGTACAGTGTCTTGCCTAAGAACACAACACAATGTCCCAGGCCAGGGCTCGAACCCGAAGCGCTCGCTCCGGAGTCGAGGAATTTTGTAAGCACGATTAAAGAAAGCCAGAGAACCAGAAACCCAGGCTAATGAATTTGTTGAAATTGATACAATAAAATAAAACAAAAATGTGGCCTTGAACGTGGCAAAGAAGACACGATTGATCATCGCAGTTATGCACACAACATAACTCCGTGGCAGTTGTACATGACTGCGATGATCAATCATGTCTTTTCATATCTTTCTCCGCAGTCCAAGTATATGATATTTCATATATTAAGCACTTGAACGTGACAATTGTAACCAGCAAGTCCATACAGCTTATTTGTTTAATTCTTGAATCTGAATTTGGTTCTCTTTTGTAATAAACGAGGATATTGAAGAATTGAAATTTCAATGCTGTAAAGTAAAAGACTGCAACCTCCGTTGCTTGTATGGAAAAAAAGACTGATCATTTTCAGTTTTGCTTTTTAGCATTGCTGACTTCGAGACGTCCAAGATTAAACTGACGTTTTCTCTTCAAGCGGGATTTTTCCTTTCTCCATTCCTCACAGTATTGGATCCACTCCTCCCTTTCCAATGTTGTAACCAGGTTATAGTCTCGTCAAAGCCAGTTTTAACTAGGCAAGGAGAGTCGGCTATAGACGAAAAATATATTTTTAAGGGATTTTATAAAGAGAAATACGGTCAATTGTTAGAAAGCGTTCAATCTCCTAAAATGTCTCAACACTTTTGTCCATAGTAATACCAGTCACTTCAGATACTGCGCAAAACTGAAGTATCCCTTAAGCGTATTACGCCAACAGGGCACTGTGAGAGTGCTTTTGTAAGTCTTGGACGAATTTAAATTATATTTTAAAAAGTAAAATACAATCAGTTTTTAAGTCGTATTGTTCTTTTGTCATGATAGGAGAGAAGCCTTTCAAGTGCGATATCTGTTCAGCATCGTTCATTCGTTACGGTCATCTTCAACGCCACCTGTTAATTCACAGCGATGACAAACCTTACAAGTGCAAGGTGTGTCCCAAATCCTTCACACAGTACCGCAATCTCCAGACTCATATGTACAAACACACGGGAGAGAGGCCCTACAGATGCAGGTACTGCCCCAAAGGATTCACCCAATACGGGACTCTTCAGGCACACGAGAGAACACACACAGGAGAGAAGCCCTTCCAATGCCAGTGCTGTGAAAAGGCGTTTATTACGTCATCACACCTTAGATGGCACATTAAAACTCAACACACTGCAAAGAAAGATTAGACGATCGAATGAAGATGTCTTTATTTAGGAAATGTTTGTAAATATTATAATAAGCGTTTTTGGCGCCAGTGATTTCACTATAAATGCGCCAGGGATATGTTAACTAGTTAATCGGTAGTTGCAATCGGGAATTCTTTTATTGTATTTTAAAATTTCAATCAATAAACAACTTGCAGTTGGGCTACTGAAAGAAAAGAGCATTCCTTTTCTTGCCTTCGTGTTTTTTATTGTCTCATTTGGGGCCGGACAGGAAATATTATGGGTTAGAAGAGTTAAATGTGTTCAGGACGTTTGTGAATTATTTGCTGTCAGCGAACTGAAGTGATTTAGAGATAACGCCGTTTGAAGGCCCTTTTAATGAATGGGTCTCCTGTGAATCACGATTTCCTTTCTTAGATTTCAATGTCCTCCTTAACAAATGACTTAAATTGAGGTGTAATGAAGGTAGCTATCGGGCCCGTTAATTCGACAGCAGACAATGTCATAGATCACGGGATGTGGCCGAGTGGTTTAGGGCGCCGGTCTCGCAAATTTGGGTCATTGAAACTGGAAATCGCAAACCAAAAATTAGGAATGGGACCAGAAATGGGGCAAAAGAAGGCTAGGAAATGGGATTTGAGCAAAGTTTGGGCTGGGAAATGGGACTTATAACCTCCCTCTTCTATCTTGCTGCTTCAAAACGCTAAACCCTTTGCCTTTATTCATCTACACTCCAGCTCTCAGCACGGTGAGCACCTTGTAATTCATTCGGATGACAACTGCTTTCCAAGCAAAAGGTGTAAATAAAATGCAACAAATGTTCCCCCATCTTTACATCTCTCCACCCCTGATGGGAAAAGAAAGAGACTGCTAGCCGTCATGTCCTGGGAACAAGCACAACAGCCCTGCTTGCTATGTTGTGATTCAAGCCTCCTCAGCCTCCTCGGCCTCCTCTTTTTGCGCCTGGCAGTCATTGCATTCAACATGGCGGATCACTGGGTCGCAGAGGTCTTTCCACCGAAATTTCAGTTTGGAAGTGTAGACGAATTACTAAAATACCCAGAAGAAGATGAAAAAAGTAAAGAAAATTTCAAATATCTTGATGAAGTGTATCGAAGAGTTTATTTTGAACAGGAAAAAGCCAAAAAATCAGCCGACGACGAGTTGCAAGTTAGTTTGGAAGGCATTGACAAAAGTCAGGAAAAGCGACTTGTTGCAAAAGATAGAAAACGACCAAGCAAGCAAGAAAAGAAGGATCAAGATCAGTGTATATGGAGCGAAAGTGAATTGAAAATGTTGCGAAAGTTCCTACAGAAGGCTAAAATGCAAAATCTCAAACTCGCCGCCATGTTGCAATCGGCACAAGATGAGATTAATACTTGGAAAGAGAAGTTTAAAGAAGCTAATGAGTCGGACGAACTTGTGAATAGCAGCTTTCGCATTTTGAAGAAGAAATACGAGCGGCTGAAGGTAAATTATAGAGCACTGAAGGAAGACGTGAGAAAATATCACTCGAACTTGAAAGTTTCAAGAGAAGAATGTGATCAATTAAAACTCGAGAGAGATGACATAGCAAAGTCACTCAGTCAAACAAAAGCAGAACGGAATGTGGAAAAACTCAACAATGAGCACCTTCAATTAAGATTGGATAAAAAGGAAAAGGAATGCACAGAAAATCTCAAGAGCCAGGAACAATTCTTGGAGCAACAACATCAGCTTGAAATAAGGAAATTGCAGAAAGAGGTTGCTAGGTTGACAGAAGAGTTTTATAAAGAAAAACAAGATAATGATTTAAATATGAGAGCTCTCGAGCACCTAAGAAGTCATTTTGCCAATCTAAAAGTCAGTGAAGAAAGTAAAGATGGCACTAATGCAGTTGTCAATATGCTAAGTGTTCTTGACATTGATTATCTACCAACATGATGATGTTGAGATAAAATGATGAGATAAGACCATATCCAAGAACAATCTTAACAAAGGAGGGCATCTCAGCAGTGTTGAGTCATATTTTAACTGTATTCACAATTTTCAGCTTCTGACTGTGAAGTTTGACAACAATAAATATATTTTTTTATACTGGGAGATTATTGACCTTATAGATCTTTACAGGAAGTCTTTGCAGGAAGGGCTGAGCACCGGAATGTCTGCACAAAAAAGACTAAGGGCACATGTCATGTCAATATAGTGTGGAGCAAGCTTGGGCAACCACAAATTTATTATACAAATGACAACATTACGAAAAAAATCTGTAAACTTGATAGTAAACTTGAAATAAACCATAAACTTTAAGCAGGCAATTCTAATTGAATAATTTTCTATCTTATCAGTTTTCAAGTTTTATTTTCATTTGAATTTTTATTTTTTATTAAAATTGAGAGCCATTAATTGTCATATACACATGTCTGGTGTTTGTGAAGCAAAGAGAAGGAGGTTGGAAGAAAAAAAGAATGTATGTTCTACCTGCAAGTTATCTCTTTTAGGAAAGTACATTAATGAAACTATAAGAAAACCTTTCTGGGTGGTTGAGTCAGATTATACAGGACTGCTACCCAGTCCAGTGTTTGCAAAAATATTGGACTGGCAACAGAACAATCTAAATGGTTGATTTTAGTGATTGGCCCTCTGAACTAACCTAGCCCTGTAATAGTCTCATTTGTTTGACTGTGAACATTACTTTATTGAGATTTGCTGATAGCAGGCATATACTGTATTATATTAATTTTTTATTTACAGTCAATACAAATTAATATACATGTGTTTGTGATTTTCTCAGTCATATCATAAAGGAGACTATATGGTTAATTTTGTTGCTATTAGATGCATTTATTTACTTGTCAAACTCAATATATTTAGGTAAAAGAGTCCTTTTATTTGAGACTTAATTTCATGACAGTGGAATCCCGTTTTTTTTAACCTCCAAGGGAAACAGAAATTTGTTTGAAAAACCAGGTAGTTTGAGAAACCAGGGGTAAAGTTACAGTGTGCAGCTGGAGAGAAAGTGAGAAATTGAGATTCTTCTTTAGCTTAGCTTGGTTGTTACTTATCCCCAAATTATTAAAGAAATGTAAATTATATGTAAAGAAATGATGTACATATGTGTAGTAAAGTATGGAGCAGGACTTATGAACTTTCCCTGTTTTGCTTGACTGGGAGAGCCCATATAGTTTATGTGCAAACATTTTATGAAGATCAAAACGCTTTTTGGTTATCAAAGGTCCATGAAGAAACTGTAACTGAAAAAGACTGTGACAACATACAAATAAAACAAACTTTGCAGAGCTGTGATATAAAATATTTCAATAAAATTGCTTTCTGAAGATCTAGAGTTAAGTCTAAATCTTGGGCTGGTGGGCTTTTATATAACTTGGAACAAAACTTGAAGAGGCTAATTATATAAAGCCCTGGGCAATGATCTTGTGAAATTGTATGTTAGACCCAAAAAATCTAATCAACTAAATGTTAAATGACTGAAAATCAAGTCAGAGGACTGCAATGGGCAGATCAAAGAATGTGTATTTTATGATACTGTTGCTTTACTCCAAGTTATGATAATTTAAGTGGCCATAAGTTGGTGGCCATAGCTCTTATCTCAGCTGAGAGACTGGTGGACTGCATTTCCATTGATGATGAAACGAATTCAAGAGTAACAGCTAGTGATCTAATGAAAAATATGGAAAATAACGTTTTCCAAAAAAACAAACAAAGAAAAAACAGTAGAATTTGAACCTTTTGTCGTATTTTGCTCAAGCTGCCATTGTATGCTGTTGATTCCCAGAATTTCGTTTTTTTTTTTCTGGGAAACGAATGTTTTTTGGTTTTGTTTTTTGGTTTAACTGACGTAAAGACGAAATAGAATCGGTAGAATCTTTCTGTTCCTTTAATCTTTTTCCCGTTTCTTTGTTTTACTTTTCATCTCAAACAATGGTTGCCCATATTTGGTGACCTAGCAACACGGGAAACAAAGACGTGACATTTGCAAGTTGTTCATTCAATGTCGGGCAGATGAGCAGTCGATGTGTTAAATTTATCAATCTGAAAATCAATTTTGTGCACCACCAAACGTTGTAATTGTCAGGTAGACAGGCGTGTTGCATGTTTGTTATGAGGTATGAAAAGAGGCGCAAAGATCAGTACCTCGAATCGTTTGCTTCGTCTTAACACAAGCCAATATCGCCGTGAATACAAGAGCGGGGCTGTTTACCATGGCGAACTCGTAGGAAGCAAAAAGAGTGGTAGAGGGATCTTTAAGTGGCCTAATGGAGCCTGTTACGATGGGGAATATGTTGACAACACAAGGCATGGCTATGGAAAGCAGTACTGGCCAGATGGCTCTATTTACGATGGTGCTTTAGTGAGAGATCTGCGGCACGGCATTGGAACGTTGACTTGGCCAGACGGAGAGGTAAGCTTCATTAAGCTGCTGTAAGCTTTACAAATAGCAACGTTAAACTGTCTGGGATTTCATGAATGAACATCAATTTTGTCCACAATGAATCTTGTAATTTTGTTATTGGTCCATTAAAGCAAAGCTCAAAGATAGCTGAAGTTACATGAAACTAAATACATGTAGAAATGTATAATTGGCCTAAAGTAATATTCTTGAGTCAATTTACTAAAGTACGTACGCTTAATATTATGCACTTGTCGACTTTTCTGGGTGGGAATAGACATTAGTTCAGTTTGTTACGATTTTTTTTGTATTATTTTAATCTAAATGTTTCGTTGCTGAAATAAAAGCTAAACATTAGCCGCAAAAGGTATTTTCTCGACCGTTCGTTTGTCGGGGACAAATGCCTGCAGCTGCGTGCATTGTTTACATACACTTTCTGCCAGAGCTGGCTGTTTACGTTTTCTCAAGTAGGTTGTTTTGTGTTGCTATTATTTTAACTTGAATAGTAAGCTAAACAGAGGTTTGGATATAAAAAATATAGAACATAATTGTACACTGTACAATGTAGTTTTAAAAAGCCTGCATGTGGAATGTAAATTTTTTAATTATTAATAAGCTGTAAGTGGTGAGCTTATCTATCTTATTATCCAACTCTGCTTCGTAGAGTACAAATATCGCGCGAAACGAGTACAAATATCACACGATATTTGTACTCGTCTCATTCCTCCCGGCCGCGTGAAGTTCAAAACCTTGGCAAGTCAGAATTTTGGGAAAAGAAATCGTTGGATAATAAATCTCTTATTAGACGTTTTGGTATGTAGTATCGCTGTATATTTTTACTCGTTGTTTGTATTTTGACTCGCCCTACGGGCTCGTCAAAATACCGCACAACTCGTAAAAATATACAGCGATACTACACACCAAAACGTCTAATAAGATATATGTATTTCATAGTTGACGCCAGAGTTGAAATTAATAAAGTGTGGCAGATTTTGTTGTCTTGATCAAATTTACAATGTACGGTACATGGGATACTGGTTAAAAAAACTGATATTCAGGGTGCAAAGAAAACAAATTTTCGGGCTTCCCTTTTGGCAAGCTCTAAATCACTATGCACTACCTCCCAGGCTACCAGACAGGACTTTCTTTGCACACTGATATTGATCTTCCGGTACCACATGGTAGCCAATAGAAACTGTTCAATTTCACTTTTGGTTGAAAGGGTGCCTGTGACTTATCAGGCTGTGTCAACAAAAGAATATTGTAAATATACACTGAAACTGATTTGTAAAATCAATTTGTAAAAAGATCTTAAAACATATTTTCTTGTTAATATTTTGTGTATCTAGTCTGCCTCAGTCATCACAAAATAAGATCAGGGGTTTTGTGTGACCTTAAACTTCTCTGATACTGCATGAAACATAAAAAGGTGAAGTCTGTATATGAGCCAAGTGGCCCATCAGGCCGGAGCTTATCCCGGTTTCCGTAGCATGAAGTGACTAGGAGTATTTCTACTCCCCCTGGATGGGATGCTAGTCCATTGCAGAATTACCCCGAAGCATTACCCAAGGGTGCGCAAGAACCTGGGTGCCCAAGAACACAACAGAATGTCCGCGGATATGGCTCTAGAACCTGGACCTCAGTATTCTCATTAACTGCTCGCCACTGGCTAAGAAACTGGCTACTTTGATTTTTGAGCTGCCTACTATTCACGAATTACACCTGTAACACGTGTTTAAGTTGTAAAGAGTAATTTAGGGAAAACGCAAGTGTTTTTGGAAGGTGACTAAATCTTGACTGTCTTTGTCTCAGTACAGTCAAGGCTGTAGCTATACTGTAGAGAAGCTGGACATGGGGTCAGGGTGTGGTGTATGTTTTAAATTACGCTAGTGCTGCAGGATAAAAATTGAAAAAAGTGCTTGTAATTCCTTAATATAATTTATTCCCATTTTGACTTTTTCCAAAATTGATTTTTTATTAGGAAATATCTCTAAGAGAATGCATAAAATAGCATTTCAGAGCTTGTCCCTTCGGCATTCAAATTGGTATCAGCTCCACTTCATGAAATATGCCCTCTACTCCCTAAATTAATGAGAACCCTGGTGCCTGGACTAGTATCAAGTATTAAATAAGTAGTTCATCTTATTAGAGACTGGAGTATCTTTGTTCCAAAGGTCACACACATGACATCAGATCAGTGTATTCTCAGAGGTAGTAAGAACCTTGCATGTTTGGTGAATGTGCTAGGTTAAATTATGACATTACCTATTTGTGGTAGGGAATTATCTTTGCTCTAAACGTTGAATTCTTCTTGTTTTTCTTTAGAGCTACACTGGAGAGTTCTACCGAGACAAAAGGCATGGTAAAGGAGTGTATTCCTGGCCAGATGGCACAAAATTTGAAGGTCACTTTGAAAATGACAAGAAGGAAGGTTTTGGAACATTTACCTTTCCCAGTGGTAATAAATTTGAGGTTTGTGCACGACATTATTAAGTTCAACTGAATTGTCTTATTAATAATTATTATTGTTTAAAATAAGTTCACTATCAATGGATTGGAAGATGTGGCAGCCTGAATTGATGATGTGTTTGTTGGACTCTTTGAAATTTGTGAGGTGTGGGTTCAGCTTGGCTAGGGTCAATCATACAGTATTGCATTTAGTGTTCTACACCAAAAATACTTAAGTACCAAAGAACTTAATTTGGTGTAGTATTGCAGTTTCAGTCCTTAAACTTTGCCTTTTATTTTACTGGTACTTTCCAGGGAATATATCGCAGAGATGAAAGAGATGGACCTGGAGTGATGACGTACTCTAATGACGAGCAAGATGTTGGTCTGTGGTCTGGTGAGCGTCTTATCAAGCTGTGCTCTGTCATGGATAGTGCTTTCCTATTCCAGCACTACTCTAACTACAATGTAAATGCTGGAAACAATTTGTCAGGCAGAGTTAAAAGAGCAAACACGGCTAAAGAGGGCCTGCGAAACACTTCACCTTCATTACAGGACTTTGATGGGGTCAATAACAGGGAGTCAAGCAAAGTTCTGTCTCAGATTCCTGATTCTTTTTCATATGCGGACATTTTAGAAGGCGTTCGGGGAGAAAAAGGTTCCAAGGGCCCTGTTGAACAGGCCTCAGAGGAATTTTTAAGAGCATCAGCTGCAGGGGACTGCATCAAAGTTAGGAGTTTAATTGAAAGTGGAAAAGTTCACGTGGATGTTGCCGACAAAACTGGATACACCGCTCTGCTTGCTGCGTCGGTAAGTAAAGAGTGACATACACAATCACGTGCATGCGTTGATTGTATGAAATATATGTATATTTTTTTACTGTTACAATGCAAGTACCATCAAGTTTTTGTAAATATGTACATTTATTATATGGAGGAGAGTGTTTTACTGGGAACTAAACCACTCATAGATTCCATACGCCACTTCGTCCGGGACCTGAGTGGCATATTTTCCATATGCCACCTTTGTGAGTGTCATATCGTTCAATGACGTCACGATTCCCGCCTTTTGTTTTATGTTTTATATTTAGTCTCTATATAATAAAAAGAACATTACATGTTGGCAAGAACAATATCTCACGAGTGAGCAAAGCGAACGAACGAGATATTGTTCTTGCCACTAGAGCATAAAATTCATATCTTCTCGCCACCTTGTAATATCCTCTATGTAAATCTACAGTATGCTGTATGTACAAGTACTGTAGGGTAATTCAAGAGTCCTCTTGTGAGTGGGCCATCTTAAACCCCTGGCATCTCTAGAACTATTTTAAGGGATAAAGAACCTCTGAATTGCAGCAGCAGACAAGCAGAAACGCTGTTCTTCAACTTTGCTTTCTTTCCTGCCTGTCAGGCAAGTGAGAATGAAAAGATACTTGCCCAGCAAGAAAAATCTACATGTACTTGTACTGGATGACTAGATGGCACTGTTTAACAAACCCTGTATTTTTAATTTCCCTTGGAGATAGGGGGTTCAACAGTATTTTATTATGTGTGCATGTACTGCAAAAACTTGTACTTCTTAATTTCTTTAGGTCAACTGTCACAGAGATGTCATTAACTGCCTACTAGACAATGGTGCTAATGTAAACAAGTTAAATGATGAGGGTCTGTCAGTTCTAGCTGCCTGCCATGTTCTTTTCTACACTAAACACACATGGAAGGATAACATTGCTGAAAACATTCCTGATGAAAACTTATTCAATTGCATACAAGAATATTGTCAAAAAGGAACTTATATTCATCGTAACTACCGTCAGAGTGTTGTGGTTGATGATCCCAGAGTGGAAACTAATGTCCTCGATTCTGGAGATGCTGAGGAAAACTCTGAAGATGAACGTGTGGAAAATATTCAAAATGAAATAAACCAAGATGAACTGAGTGACCCAAGGATGTCATACAGAGTTATTGAATTTACTGAAAAAACAAGCAGAGATAAAGATGAAAATAGCGCTGAATTAGAAAACAATTTAAACAATAGTATGAGAACGAAATTAGATTTAAATAGAAATAGTTATAAGAAAAGTATCAATGACCCAGGAACAAAATTAATTATGGAGCATGAGAGTGATAATCAGCTGGACTCAGGAATGCTGACGCCGATAAGTGATGTTTCGTCAGCGCATGGAAGGAGTGGTGGAAAAACTGACAAACTAAGTGTGATGGACCCATCATTGTTTAGTATCATGAGTGCAGTAAGTAGTACAAGACAGCCATCAGATTCAGGCGATGATTTACACAGTGAGAACAGCATGGAGCAGAACAAACAGGTTTTACTGGCTGTTCAGAGGTAAGTATTGCCAATCACTATGTACAGTGCAACTTCTTGTCTAGAAAATATTCACACCTTCTCCACAGAAGGGATTTCTTCCCCACCCTCTGGACCCCCTCATCCCTCTGGATGCCACCCCCACTCCTCTGCCAATTAAGCTTCATACCATTTCTCTAAATTGTTAGGTCTTACAGAACCAACCAACCCCAGGAAATTCCAATCCTTTCTATGGGGGAATATGGATAGTTTCTGGAATGCACATTAACTTCTTTTGCTAATTTTAAATGAAAACATATTGGTTGATGGATCAGAAAACTCCATGATAATAATGATCACCGTACAAATTACATTTGCATATATATCTGGTGTGAGCTAGGTTGAGTGAAAGAGCAACAGCGAACTTCTCACATGTCCATAAAAACCTTTACTAAACGTTTCGCCCTGCGGGCTTCATCAGAAGTGGGCTACAATATTAAAAATACTTGGAATAAAAATTATTTACAATCAAGATCTTAAATACCAAAAATTTACAAAGAAAAATAATTTACAAGTAAAATAATGAAGAGTAAACAATGGAATGAAAAGTAAGATAAAAATGTCTTTTAAAAAAAGTGCTAATTACACGGCAACTGTCCCTTGAGTGTTATGCAATAGACTAAATTAACAAACATAGCACAACAAGATCCAAAACCAGGGCACTTGAATAAGGCGTTTTCCAGCGCACAAAAGACAAGGAAACAGGATACAAAAATAGGGCCTTTGAATAAAAAATAACAAAATCCCAAAATGAGCCCCCTGAACGCATGTATAAAAAAGCGCTATAATCACAGCCTCATAACAAACTCCCTGATTAGGCCCTTGAGTGATAAATCTGTGGTATTGCAGTAGTATTACGTAACAGGAACACTTGTGAGAAGAATGAAAGAGAAAATAAAAAAGAAAGCGTCGTCAATTGTTAGTTGTATCGTATTCTATTCCTGGAATTGAATTCAGATCTTTTGTTTAAACCAAAAGGTTGGAGGGTGCAAAGTTGCGCACTCCAATAAGGTTCTCTCGTGAGCAGGCGTTCATCAAGGCTATTATTGTCACTGAGGTTGGAAATTTGTTCAATGATAATAAAACTGAAATCAGAGAGAACGTGAGAACTTTTGTTAAAATGTATAGCAGCCTCACAAGTGTTCTTGTTTGTATTCATGGCTGATTTATGATTTCGAAATCTGACTTTGAATTCGTTACTCGTGGAACCCACATATTGCACATTGCATTTGCTACAAGTGATGAGGTAAATGATGTTCCTGGATTTACAGTGGAGGTGTTGCGTGATAGAATAAGATCTATTCAAACTAGCGCTGGTGAAATGGTCAGATTCAACTAAAAAATTACGACAAAGGTCACATTTACCTTTGCATTTAAAGCAACCACGCTTGTCAGAGCTACTGTCGTTAATTTTACGGGGGCGTGAAAGAAGGTCTTGAATGTTTTTAGGTCTCCTATACGATGGAATAATAGACCCTTTGGGGAATATTTTTGCAAGGGAGGGAGAATCATAGATGAGATGTTTATAAGAATGCAAGATTTTGCCAATGTTGGGTAAATTGGGGTTGTAATCCACAACCAGTGGAAACATTTTGTTGGATTCCTTAGTTGTAGGGGCAAGTAGGTCCTCTCTGGGAATTGATCTTACTTTATCAAATTGTTGTCTAACCTGGTTGGGGTTGTAACCTCTATTAATTAAATAATTCTGATATTCAATGCTTCGTTTTTCAAACGATTCGGGGGTGGAACAATTTCTTTTGACCCTAGTGGCAACACCAAATGGGATGGCTTTTGTGCAGTGAGCTGGATGGGCACTGTTACGAAGCAGATAAATGTGATTGTCTGTAGGCTTGGAGTAGATATCTGTTTGGATGTAACCCTCGACGAGGTTAAGTGTAAGATCCAAGACGTTAAGTGATGTAGGAGAATAGACAAGGGTGAACTTGATGGTGGGATATAGAGAATTTATAAACTCAGTGAATTCAATCAATTTGGATTGGCCCTGGGTCCAAAGATCGAAAATATCGTCCCTATACCTCCACCATAGGTTTGGTTTAATAGTCCCTGATTTTGCTTTTTTGTCTATGACCCCCATGGCGATATCTGCATAGCTGCATGCATTTTTTGGACCCATGGCCGTTCCATGAATTTGGAGGAAATTTTCATCCTGGAATCGGGAATTGTTATGTATCTGGTGTGAGCTATATATACATTTGTTTAAATGATAAACTTAGCTCTCAGTCAACAAACACACAAGAATTCCACAATGTACCTGCACTTGTTGCCAGTTAAAAAGTGTGTTTTCTAAAAAAACAAAAAACAAAACAAAACAAAAGAGACCCTTAACAAATTTTAAACCCCAGTCTTGTTTACACTGTACTTAACATGTACCTTTATTGAACTTTTTTTTAAGACGTCCTCATCTTGAAGCAACAGTCCGTCTCTTGTTGTGGAGAGGTGCAGACCCAAATGCATCATCTCTGCCAATGCCTGTTCTCTTCTTTGCTGTGAAAGCTGCAGACACAGCTGCTGTGGAGATTTTACTTCAGAAGGGAGCAGACACTTCTGCCAAGTTATCAAAGGAAGTAAGAGGCAGAAATTTAGGCTAAACTGTTCAGGATGCATCTATGACTTAAGTAGCTTTCTGCAAAGTTTCAGAAGATAGAATGAGTATGAATGTTACAGAAATGTACAACAATTATTGTATCTCTTGCAATAAGCTTTATATCAGTTCCAAGTTACGTAAACGTGGACTTGTGAAGGAGATAGTATTGACAGAAAAGTTAAATGAGGTTCTACGGCAGTCTGTTGTAAGAAGGAAGACAACAGTTGTAGAGAGCAACTGTAAAAAGGGATGAAAAATACAGTGTACCCGTAACTACCAGTATCAGACAGGACTTCCATTCTAAACTCCCATGCAACTTTTTTCTTAGAGTTTAATTAAATGCTAGGTTTAAGTACTGTAAGACACATTAATGCGAACTTTACAGAGTACAGTGTATGAGAGTATTAGACAGCAGTTTAGTTTACAATTGTTTGCATTTTCTTTTCTAGCAATCAGGCATTGCTCCTCTTCACATTGCTGTGGCTCTACCTGACGAAACAGGAGTAGAGATCACCGAGCTGCTTCTTAAGTCTGGTGCTGACCCAAACATCAGAGATTGTGCATTTGGTGCCGAGGAGAATGGAAGAACCCCTGCGCACATAACAAGTTCAAGAGAGGACAATGACCGGGTACTACAGCTTGTATAATTATATCTCCCCCGATGGGACGCTGGAGTGCAGTCCAGGTCTGTGCACAACAAAATTGCAAACAGCCACCAACAAGGGCAAGCACAGAGAGACGAAACTTCTCTGACTTTTTGTGACTTGTTGTAAAGGCTTCCCATATTTTGAGATTGGATCATTTCAAATGTTTCAGAGATCCAAGATTTTCTCTGCATCATTTGCTATGCCTCGACAAGTTCTTTACCCAGCCTTCATAGTCAATTTGAGTAACAAGATTTGTATGTACGAGTTCAGTTGCTAACAACATTGAATCACTTGTAGGTATCATGTGCTGTTGTGCGACTGCTATTAGAGTACGGAGCCAATCCTGATCTGTTGTGCGAGGGACACTCTGCCCTTTCCTTGGCCATCTGTAGTGGAAATGATTTGGTAAGATTCTGATATGACCTACATATACTACTTGCGTTCATATTTGTATGTGTCTTCCACATCTGTATATTAATTAGCATAGCCTCTTCCAGGCATTCAATTTGTTGGGACGCAGCGTGAAAAACACTGAACTGGAAGATGCTATAATAATTATAAGTGCAGTGAATTTAGTCAGAATTGGAACGACAGTTTTGTTCAATTCGGTGATTTGTTTGTTTCTGTTCATTTCTCTGACAGGCTGTAGATACACTTCTGGAACATGGAGCTAACCCAAGCCTTCGTCTTTCCAGGGGGGTGGGGTCAGGACTCTGTGCTGCTACGTCATTCATGGCTGAAAGACGAAGGACTCCTGCTGGAAGAATAAAACTTGTAAGTGCAGTGTACACAAAGTAAAATAGAAGTGGTTTCACACAATCGTAGGAGTGCTCGATGTAGTTTCTATCTTAAGGTCGTTTCTATTTCAATGTTTAAGTACAGTATATATTTTCGTGGAGAGTTTCAGGAATTTATTTATTTAATAAAAGCTCACTATAAGGTAAAGTCTGTGTCAGGCCAGTGGCCCATACAGCCGGAGCTTATCCTGGTTTCTGAAGCATGAAGCGACTAGGAGTATTTGTACTCCTCCCTGGATGGGATGCAAGTCCATAGCAGGGTTACCCCCAGCATTAAATTCGTTGGTACCCATTTATAGACCTAGGTGTAGAGAGGCACTGTGAGAGTGAAGTGTCTTGCCCAAGAACACAACACAATGTCCCGGGCCAGGGCTCAAACCCAGACCCCTGACACCATTTCGTCAACCATCATGACTCCAGACCTCCCATAAGGCTCACTGTGTAGTCCTTTTACTATTTGCTGTTTCAGATTAACAAGTTAATGAGAGCTGGCGCTAACATTTTGTCTCCAATCACTATGAGTCTGAAGTATCCTCCTGGAACTGTTGTTGATTACGCTTACAATGTGTTTTATCAGGTAAATTTCACTTACTTTGTAGCGGTGTAGATGTATTATTATACTGAGGTGATAGCAATAAAATGAAATCCCTGCCTTACTTCAGAAACAGTTCAATATGAAGGCCTGTTAAAGTCATGCCATCAAATGTTGATTTTCGTGCAAGAAACTGGTGCAGACAAAAAACCCAACAAAATCACGCTTTTTGACCTGTACTAATTACTTACATGTGCGGAGAATGAGGCTTCAGCCGTCTGTCTTGACCTGACACATGTACTTTGCGTTGTTTGATGTTCTTAGGATCGCAAGATCGCTCACACTCCTTACCATGCCCTCACGGTGACAGAGCGCGAGTGTTACAATGCTCGCCGGGAAATGTTGGATCATCTTGGAGATCTTTTGCGAACACAGGTGTTGAAGAAGGAGAAAGAACTGATCGAGAAGCAGCTGGAGGAAGCAGAAAGGCAAGCTGAAGGTGAGTTCTTTTGATATTCAGTACAGTGAAACCTGTCTTCATAATATAGGGTGTCTGCTCTAAACCGGTTCTAATATAGTGTGCAATAATAGTTAAGTAAAAGACCAAAGACTGCTCGTAGCACAATGTTCAGTCAGTCAATGCATCAATCTGGAATAATCTACTTAGCTTTAACGGAGTCTGAGCTGAGCTTTTAGAATTAAAATCCCTTGAAGTGTCCGCTTATTGCAGGTCGGTTTTGAGCAACAAAAAGGCTTGACATTGGTGTCCGCGTCCGATTAACAGAGGTGTCCGCTGAATGCAGGTTTATTTCACAGTAAATGTGGGAAGAGAATTTAGGGACTCAAGCTCGTGTCCACTTAATAGAGGGTCCACTTAATACAGGTTTAATCTACGCATTACTGCAACAAGCGCGCGTCTCTTTTTGCAGCAGTCGCGTGATCTCACGTCCGTTGCACGTTAAGTATATCTAGTCCCTGTGAAAAACATTTGTTGCGTCTAACCTGAAAGTAAAGATTGAGAAGTTTGCTCCCAAAACTTTTGTTCTCTGTTATTCCATCAACGCGTCTAGAAATTATGAAAATAAACTGCGCGGTATTTGGTGACAACGTGTCGGTAATAAAGTCGGCTAGACAGTTGTTGTTGAAAATTGCACATATAAATGTCTATATCACGTACTATTGAGGGCAAGAAACAAACCTCTCTAGAGACTTAAGTCCCACACAGTTTCTTGTTACAAGTTTCCATATATTCTCTTTTGAATGTCGTTTCAGTGACGCTGAATGTTGAGGGAACTTCTCACTCAGCTTGGGGTATCCTGAAATCACCTGACAAAGTCAACAAGCTGAAGGAGCATGCTCCCTCCCCTGCTGGGAAAAACGACACCTTGAGATGCAGCCGGGTTAGCTTTCGACTGGAGAGCGAGATTTTTGGAGGGGACGATGGGGAAGAACGTGAAATTGAGGCTCAAGCGGATCGTGAAGTCGAGGCTATAACTGGAACGGGCGATGAGAGTCCTGGAGCCGATGATGAGGTAAGAATAAAGTTTCTACGCTGTATCAAGAAAGTTTTAGCGTTTCTGGATTATTGTGAATATTTTTTCTTTCTTTTTTTCAGCGAGGAAAAGATGGCGTGATGTCAGAATTATCACCAGCTCCAGATGACAGCAAAGAAAGCACCCCCAGTTCTCTTGGACCCAGTGCTCCTGAGCCGTCCACTAAACCTTCGTCTCCAGGTCGAGACGAAAACTGCGGTTTGCGTATTGCCGTGACCAAGGCCGCCGACCATATGAGCATTTCTGCACTGGCGACTCAAGCTTTGAAGCAACGCAAACAAGTGATGAAGAACCGCTTTCGATACTGTTACGAGTGCGGGCGCTCGATAGGAATTCGCTTGTCGGCCTGCACGAGGTGCAAAGAGGTTTTCTATTGCAGCAAGTCTTGCAAACTGAAGGCATGGAATGCGAGACACAGGGAGGAATGTGTCCGTCTGACAGGTGGAGGCGTCAAGACAGCTTCCAGTCGCCGAGCAGACAGCCCTACTCCAACCACCGACCCTGATGCCCCACCCCCTTCTACCACCCCCTCAGGCTCTCTAAGAAAGACTCCTTCTCGGGGAAAGGGTGAGGAGGGGCGAAAGCTGCAGACTCCTTCAGCGTCACGGGTATCTAAGCGGAGTGCTTCCTCGTCATCAACAAAGATCAAGAAATAACCGGGACATTGTGAATGAACGGGAGACTGGGAAATGACAGTGGAACAGAAATATAGAAAGAAAGGAGAAAATGGACTCGATTGATCTCCTGTATGCTAGGAGATCCTAGGAAGACGGTCCCATCAAAATAGTACACCAAACACTGAACACGCCGTTTAAATGTGTCGTCTCGCGCGATTCAAACTTTCATAGTTTCAGTCAAAGGAATCTCTTGATTTCCTAACAGGGATTCGGCATAAGCCTGCAGAGAGATCGAATAGCTAAGTTAGTAGGAACGTAGACAGATTAACATCTCTTGTTGCGGCAGCGTGAAAAAGCAGACGGCAGTGATCCGTTTTTGGCAGTTTTACAGATTAAAAAGACAGACTTGTTCAACATGGGCGTGATAAAAACGAGTGTATAAGCTCAAGTAGTAGGTAAACCTTGTTCTTCAGTACAACTTGGGTCTTCAATTCCTTCTTGGTCGTGTTATATTAATTTTTATTTTCCTCGTGTTTGGACTCTCCGTGCAATACCTCGCACTTGTGTCTTCCGCAGCCGTTTGTTGGTTGGTCACACAACTTGCATGACGTGACAAAAAAAGGCTACGAAAGAGACAAGGTCATTGACAGCTGTATTACGCACGAGGTAGTTTTTTTAATCAAAAATTTAGTTTGAGGTTGTAGCTATTTGAAGGGATAGAGTACGCGACATGATAGCTGATATTTCAGTTCTCCGCGATTTGACGTACAAACGAGACATTAGTCATTCGTCATTGTGTGGTGTTAACAATTTGGCCTCGTTCGCATGGTTTTTTAACCAAAGAATATTGCATGGCTCAGTCTCCAGCCGTGGCTGGAAACACGCACGGCTGGAGAATGAGCCTAATGCTTAGCTAACCTGTGCTTTGTTGATTATTTGTGCAAAAAGGGTAACTTTTACTTGACTTTCCAAGGTAATTCGCGTTTGCTTTGGCTCTGTATTAGTGCCCTTTGCGATTGGCTTAAAAAACTCGCGCTACATTTTCTTCAAGTGAGAAGTAAAACCAAAACCAGAGGTGACTCTCTCAGGTATGTTCCCGCGCTTTGCGTCGGCTACACGTTTTTGCTTCGAGTTTTGATTTGTTGACTGGATTGTCTCTGTCCTTTATGATTGGTCAGTTTTGGGTTGACGGTACTCAGTGAAAACCGCTCTGTCCCTGTGACTGGATGTTAGTATGAGTGTATACCTGAAGTTGTTATTATTTAACAATGTTTTATATATTTAAGCTAAGAATCGCTCTGTAATATATGATTATTTATGACAATTTCGTTTTTTTCAACTTTTGTTTGTGCTGGTTTGACACTCGTGTTGCGACAGCTAATAAAAAGAAAAATGCTTTCACTTGATTAGTTTGATGGCAAAATTAGTCCGCCTATTACATGTAACTGTGTTAATATATTGGAAATCGATAAGGTTTTTCAAAAGTAACTTTCCAATCGGCATGCGGGCCGAGCTACCTCCCCCCTATGTTTCATCACAGACGTTTGCGCCAGACTGGGAACCAGCTTAGATTGATAACAAACGACAAACAAGGAAACGGAAATACATCGTAAATATTAACTGACAATGAGATCCCTTTCTCCTCTAAGAGTTTTTGTACGTATAGAAATTCGCAGTCCCAGAAAAACAGTCGAGGACTTCTGGTGCTTTTAGTGTTATTGTGTAATTTTGCGACCTCCTCTCTACTCTTAATGGATTGTTTTAGCAAAACCCTGGTTCGCATGTTTGAAGAGCAACACAGTTTTCCTGCCCGAGTTTTCCTCAAACACAAATCCAAAATGGCCAGTAATTGTTGCGTTTTCAAATTTCTCCGGCGCAGTGTGGCGTAAAAAGTTCCGTTTGATGAAGTACTTAGTCACAACATGTTCAATAGTTCTTGATTTATTTTAATTTGTTTTCCACAATAATAATAATGAACGTCGTGTTTCTTTAACCCAATGGCGGTTTGTACATGGCTGAGAGGTAAAAACATGCTTACTTATTTCATTTCAAAAGTCCATCAAATGGACTTTACCTTGTTCGTTTGTGTGGAAAATTCTAACCTCAAATATATTTACATGACAAATGGAAGTTCTTTATGTGAATTATATTAGTTTTATGTCGTGTTATCTTTGTAATCTCTTTTTAAATTTATATTTAATTTATTTGACATCTATAGTTTTTCTTTTAAACTCTATTTCTGCCCCTTGATTTCAGATGTTTGAATTCTCTCTTCACATACCGCGTCTTGTAAAATAATAAATAATCAAGGACAAAAAAAGGAACCGACGATCAAACTTTATAAGAACTCTGCTCTATCATGGACAGTAATAAAACTTTGAGATATAACTTAATTTATTGCAATCGGTTAAAATGCATTTAGAAACTCGTCGAATTTTAACAGTAGTTACTCTTTTTTCCTTTTCTTTCTGTCACGAGCATGCATCAAGAACAGAATTATAAATATATTAATTTTTCATCATTTTCTGTGCGATATCACAACCTAAACTGAGCTATCAGTCACGAGCTGCAAGATTTTAAGCAAAGACATTTTTAATTATTTCTATGAAATGTTTCACTGCGCAAAAAAACTGCAAATCGTTTCTATTTTTGGATGTTAAATTGGAACTTCCAGCTTGCGAGCTCCACTATTGATATAAATTTGACGCTAATGGCATATTTACTGTTAATCATCTATTTTTTTGTCAAACTATCGAGCCACTGGGCTTCAATGTGACAGGAACCGCGCCTCGATCTCCCCCGCGTCGGCGGGGATCGAGAACATAAATGTAGTTCTCATTCCCTCGTGATCTTGATCTCGGGTTAAATGGTGGAGCATGGACTGGCGTGGGCGCAAAACAACCGTCCCCTAAAGGCCTGGGACTGGCCGAAAACTTGCATATTCCGTCTTGATCGCTACTGTTCGTTGTGTTGGACGAAACCGACGTAGTTTCCAGAGTTGGTATCCCATAATATTTATCAAGATTATGACGTTTTCCAAACTCAAGGGCCGACATGAGCTCGTCACGTGACGAGCTATATTCTGAAGACGCCGAGTCGTACGCACGTGGATCACGTGATGCCCTAGTCCTGTCATAGCCCGTGTGATAAGGGCTGCATTCTTTTGAAGATTCCGACTCCCTGCGCTGTGGGGTCTGCACTGCTCTTATTACTGGCGTCACTTGACTGGAACCTCGCTTGGAATTGAGGCTCGTTCGACGAAGATCATTCCGTGAGGGTCCTAGGCCCGAGTCACGTGCCCTTGATACCCCGGATGCTGGACTTTGGGAATACACCGGATGAACAAGTTCTTGACTCTGACCGCGGCTTTTGCTGGCGCGGCTCAACCTACTGGCAGCGGCTGAGTGACGCAAGTCAATGTTAGATTCCATTGCACGTGAGATGCTAGCTGTATCAAGTTCTGAGCCGCCGTCAGCATGTCCGCGGAATCCCAAAATCCCGATACCCGGCGTTCCGTTCAGTGATCTCTGCGCGGTGTATGAACTCGGGTAAGTACCATGATCATCTGCATCCATGAAACGCCGCGCACGCGCAGCTGAATCAGTATCGTGAAGAGTGGGCCGGTGATAGACAGGCTGAACAAAGTTTCCTTCCGAAGAAGTGTCACTGAAGCTACCTTCGTGGGGCGGGGGCTGACTGGGGGTCCCTGAGTGATACGGTGGGGGTGGAGGTGGGTATTCCTCTTCCATTATAGTCTCCTGTGCGAAATGATTGCGCGGCATACTTCTGGGCAGGCTGATTTCAGAGCCTTGTGTCGAGCGGATTGGTTCAAGGGACGACGATGAATCAGCGAGGTTACCATTGGTCGAGGGGCTGCCTTCTGATTGGTCAGGATTACTTCGCCTGGAAATGAATAACAAAGTTACCACAGCTATATTATAAGAACAAGTGGATTATTAAGGACATCAGGCTGAATGTTGGCCAATGAAGCACCACATATACAAGAACCAATTCCCTCTGATAAATAAAACATGTTTGTATAAAACCAAAGAGGAAACAAGAACTGAAGAAAGCACTCTTATTTATAAAGTACTATAGTGTGCTGAACCATACAAACTCTAAGAGTCAGTACCTGACAGGAAGTATGGAACTGTGGGACTATTGTTGGTTAATTAAGCCTCTAGTAATGAATAATGCATATTTTTTCTGAAACAAAGTTTAAGAACATTTTAACAAAACGTTTCAGGCTGATTTCTCACTAAGCACCCGGTAAATACAAACTTGATGAGCCTGTACCCCCAAATCATAGGTCTTATATGTGGCTGTTTACTGTATGTGTGTGAAACATGCCCATCATGGCAATAGCAGAAAAACGAACATTTTAAATGGGGGAGAGATTGAAACAAAAGTCGTGGCATTTCATGTTAGCCATAATTTTTTAGGAATCGTAATTTCCAAATTCGACGTTTACCAACAAGTATCTCAGACCACCGAGGATGGCTTGATATACCACTAAAATCTCCAAACTAACATTAAAAGAAATGCATGGTCAACAGTAAGAGGAATTTACCTCTGATCGTAATCTCCTTGTTGTATCTGAAGTTGTTCTCGGAACACTTTCCCCTTCCAGTACTTCCTCCAGTCTGAGGAAAACAATACAAAAGAAAACGAAAGATGTTAAATACTTTTATCAAAACAGTTCTGTATGTATGAAGTCAATAACATTCCACTTGCGTATTTCAAGAACAGTTCACGCGTTGAGTTGATATTATGTCCAATTACATGTACATCTGACTTGTAACAAGAAATTTTACGCAAAAATGTCCAAAAACTAAGAGAAACCTCCGGTGTTTGGTCTATGAACTCGCTTTGAGAGTAATAATCAAAACTTAAAAGTTATTCTTACATCGTGGCCTTGCAAATCGGCTTGATCAGTCACGAGAATTGGCATGTTGATCAACAACACTTACCGTGAAGTTTGTCCAAGCTTATGTGTCCACCTCTGAAGGCCACTAACAATAAACACACGATAACTACGACGATCAATGCGCCAACGCCGATTAACACGCCGAGGAAGGTTGGATTACGATAAAATTGACCCTTGCTGCCTGCTGTTGGATCAGCTTCTTCCACTTCCTCCTCTGTGACAATGGGCGTTTTTCCATCTAATTGAAAATCCATAGAAGAAGAGGTTTGCTTTATAATTTAACTGTAAAACACGGCGGAAAAATTGCTGAGAACCTTAAAACCATCTGGTTAAAAGTTTACAAAGCAAACATTTTGCGACGACGTTTCGACGTTCGAACACCCAACAATTACGGCTTAAAACTGAAATCTCTTCATTCTTTGAATAATTTCCTTATCCTTGGACCAGTCCTTTCAGTTTTGTAGAACCTTGAGGCCTAGCAATGCCTGACAATGGTATCTGTTGCGTGAAACGACAACGCCGGAGGGGAGAGGGGGCGGGGGACGGAGAGCACGGGTTCTGAACTTCCTACTTCCCCGAACATTTGCTCCCTTTTTCTTTTGCTTCTTTTTGGCAGAATATGTTGAGATGTTACGAAAGTTTTCTCAGTTCTTTCTTTAGAAAGGAGAATCATATTCGCAGTGCCAGGAATCTGTCATCTCTTTTCCCGCTTCCGAATACTTTTCTCCCGATGTCCCTCTCCTTTCCTTCCTCCCCCCGCCCCGTGGCCGTATCGTGACTCCCATTGTATGGACTCCTAAACCATCACAACTTACCGCTACACCTCACCAGACTTAACCAGTCACCTCACAGGCGCGATAAAACAACACGGCAAATTACAGAAAAGTTATTACAGCGCTCTAATTTAAAAAACTCTTTACTTACCTTCAAATTTAACCTTGAAAACTTTACTGGGTTTTCCCCTCCCCACGGCATTCAGTGCGGAGATCCTGAAGTAGTACACTTTGTTAAAGTCAATTTCGTGTAACACGTAGTAATTGATATTGCTGATGATGTACTGAACTTTCCAATTTCTGTCATTGACTTTGTACTCAAGAATGAACATGGTCACGGGACTATTCCCGTCATCCCACGCGCGCCAGGTGATGTTGAGAGCCGGCGTGTCTGTGAGGACGTTGAAGTTGATTACTGTGGGTGGTAATGGCGGGGCTATATGAGGAACAAAGAGAAACAAGTTTAAAGATCTGTTTTTGGTTATTCATACAAGAGCAAAACTCGTGAGCTTGAGAAAGGACTTGACACATCATGTGATTTACGCCCTTACTTGGTTGCATTATGATATAGCGGTGACAAATATATTGACCAAAAATGCAAGTGAAGATTATTCATATATACATTGTACCAAACCTTGCCTCATTTATGATGATCAATATTAGAAAGATTAAGATGATGTTTACAGCAAACTGCAAACAGCTTAAACTGAACTTGTTTGTTTTAGCCATATATACCCTTTTGGTGATTTAGCTTGTGTTTGCTGTGAATCGGACTATTTTTCTACTTTGTGTTGGATTGATCTTACGTTTGAGGGAAAAAATAAAAGTGGGAGTTTGCCGTTTGATATAGTTTTAAAGAAAAACAATTTGTCTCCAGACACCTCAAGGTAAATCAAAATTTAAAAAAATAAAAGGCAAATGATATTTCAAATTAATTTTGATAGGCTGACCAGTTGTTTATTTACAAAGCACGTCTATATGTGTTGATATCATAAGCAAGAAATTAGGCATTATTTCAGGATGTACTTTGGAAATTCAGTGAGGTTGAAATCACTCACTTCTTATTTGAAGTTTCCTCTTCACGGTTTTCCTTCCTAGCTCGTTACTTGCCGTACACTCGTACTCGCCAGCGTCCTTCTCTCGGACATCCATGATTTCCAGGGAACCGTTAGTGAGCTGCAGATACTTGCTGCGATCGCTCAGCTCACGACCACTGCTGTACCACATGACTGAAGGCTTAGGGTAGCCATAGGCCTCACAGTCCAAAATGGCGGATGTCGAACGTGTAGCTAGTGTGACGGGCAAACTGTCGTGAAAGATGTTTGCTGGGACTGAAAACAGAATGATTTTATTTAAGGAAATAAATATCGGAGAGAAGGATGTTTTCTTATTATAATGGAGTCTAACGGCCTTTCCTGTGTTACTTCTTCAAAGCTAAAAAGCAAAGTGTTTTCTGAACACTAGGAGATATTAAATTGTTAAAGGATTAGGGAGGCTTGTCGGAAAATTGGAATTATCCCCATAGGAGACCATGCAGTCTAGGTGTGTGATTTTATTTGTAGCATATTCAGTTATGTTTTTTTTTGCCAAGAAAACGTGATGTTTCTCGGCGTAATTGAATACAAACTTTAGGAACAGAGACGACACAACTTCAGTTGTCAGATGAGGAAAGTTGAGGACTGGTCCACTAGACGATTTTTATCGCGTCTGATCGATTCAAAATAGTTTTTTACTATTGCAAGACAACAAAAACATCGCTGGTATGTGTCATTGTGTAATGCTAAAATAAAATAGTACTTTTTGTATGTAATAGTATAATCAGTCGATTGTGTTGTTACTAAAGCTGGATATTGTAAGTAGTGTAATTATTAGTGACTGTAAGAAGAGTAATGTAAATAAGCATTGTAAGTAGTGTAAGTGGTGTTTGATATTGTATTGTAAGTATTGTGTTTGTAATAAAAAAAAAAAACTTAATAAAAAAAAGACAAGAAAAATGTCGTAGGAGTTTGAAACACGTGGTTTCAGTTGGGGAAACTACGAAAATCAGCGATAATCAATGTATTATTGGGCACTTTTTGATTAACCAAAATCTGAAATTTGTTGAATTTTTGAAGTACGAACCATTTGACCGAAAATTCCGGACATTATGAGAGAAAATTCTCGAAATTTTTTTTTGAAAAATTGGGTCAATACTTCGCGAGAATGTTCCCCTTTCCAGAAATTCCGGAAAATGTTAAGGTTATTCCATTCGCCGGAAATACATTCCTCATTTTAGGTGGAAAAGAAAGCACCCATCATTGATATATGCTGACAGTTGTAACCGAGGTTTTAATAATGAGCATAGGCGAGATGCTTGAGACAAAGTCAGGTACTTTTTTAAACGGCTTGGGCCTGGGGAGAGTTCAGTATTACTGACTTTCTTTAGATGTATTCTTCTCGCCTTTCAAGCACATAGAAGTAATAATCTTAGGTATTTCCAAGGCTCCTTGGTAATGAAATCATTCTTGACGTCAGAAGAGCAAAAGGACACAACTGAAAGTACAACTGCAGACTTCTAACGGGTGCGAAAATCAAAATCTCTTAGCTTAAAGGAGCTACCCCACAGTTTGCACTCCTTGAAAAGTTTAGCCTCAAATTTTCAAAATCGTTGTTTGTAATGCGTGTTAATCTTCTCCATCCTTGTTCCTTTATGGTTTCTTATAATCTCTTTGGAGTTTTTCTATCTTAGTAAACTACTCTTTTTGGGTTTCATTCAATTTAAAGGTTTCTTTTACGTGGCCAAAACAAAGCAAAATTGAGTGACCGATCTCCTTTAAAGAACTGTCTGTTATCACCAGAGGCTTATACACTTGTGCACTTACTTTTATCTTTCGTCGTTTGTCTCACTACAGATGACGCGTTTCCAACTCCTACCGAGGTACTTGCTTTAACCCAAAAGAAATATTCCGTATCAGACTCCAGCAAAGATAGATATTTTGACGTGGTATTCCCGCTTATTATAAGCTCTGTAACTTTGTTGGAGTTTGTAAGAAGCGGATCGCTGACCGTCTTACTGTAGTAGAGTAGATATCTTCTTATAATGCCATTGGGTTCTATAGGGGGATCCCAGAGCACACGAATTGTCTGCTTGGAGACCGGGATGGCCTGGACTCTACTTGGTGGTCCGGGAACTGAAACAGAACATTATGTTAATAACGCAATGTTCTAAAAAAGAAAATTGAAAAACCTCGTTATAATCGAAAAGTATTTAGAGAGAATATACATTGTGTATACACGCGAGTTATTGTTTTCTTTATTGTTTTAAAAAAAGCCCTCATTCGGCTGTTCTTTATTCAAACAATGTCAAACTTACAGTAAGGTAACGTGTGTTGCTAGAACCGCAATGCGTGCATATGTCTGACCTATCGCGCAGGTGTCGCTTTTCAGTGCGAGATAAGTGATAAGAACATTTAGCACTTTAGTTTACTGTTGTATCAGATAACTAGACTGTTTCTGCTTCAAGAAGCTAAGCCACATTTGATGCTGATTGATTTCAGACTCGGCTGTTTTCAGTTAATTATATATCTGTCTTGGTGTTGTTACATCAAAAACACTGTGCACTGTGATATTGAACAGAGATGATTAAAATATAGATAGGACCCTGCGCGCGCTCTGATTGGTCAAAAACCTATGTTTTATCAGAGTATAAAACATAGAAAATGCGTGTTTTATTGTTTTGCGCGCGTAAAATCTATATTTTAAAGCAAATGAAGAAGCCTAAGCTGTGTATTACACTGTGATAAAACACTCCGATCATTTGAGAACACTCGATAAATGTAGAAAACAGTCGC
>OZ026599.1:37032436-37042436 GCA_964020085.1 Micromussa lordhowensis | reverse complement strand
TAGACCGCGCGGTCACTTCCTTCACATCCGGTTTCGAAGGAGGGGATGGTTTTTCTGTGTTGGTTCATAAACAAAATATTTAATCAATCGACGAATTAAACAACAAATTTTAAAACCATAAAATTGTTCTAAGGTGGAGATTATCAACTGACATTTTATTCAAATGATCCAACAGCTTTCCGATTAAAAAAAATCCTGTAAAGTCGCCGTAATATGGGAAACATTTTTCAAGGCCTAAAAATGCTTATGATATAAAATAAAAAGTAGCAAAGTCAGAAGAAAAACTGGAAAATCATCGGCATTGATTTAGTTTACCCAACATAGACCTGTGCCGTGTATGGAATTATTCTTTCGGCTCTTCAGCTTAGAAGATAACTGCCTAGTGGGTGAAAGCAACAAAATATATATCAAGTAATTTCTTACGTTGAGCTATGATTTGAAATGTCTTTTTGTCACTTCCAAACCGGTTGGCGACCCTGCACGAGTACTGTCTGGTGTCCTGTAGAACCAGGCTTTTGACAACCAGTGTGCTGTTAACCCTGAAGTGCTCAGTCTCAACATTATCTATTATGCTGACTCGAGAGTTGTCTGTCATTTGTCTGCTTCCATTAAACCAAGTTACGTCTATTGGCAAATTCCCTACGGCCATGCACGTGATCGTGACGTCATCGGATACCTTGGCCGGTGTGTCCGCGGGCTCAGTCACGATGTTGGCTGGTACTGCTGGACAAGATAAACCCAACAAATTAAAAACAGGTCAGCAGTGATATTAACCCATTGACTCCCACAGCTTTTTGCTTTATGAACCACATTAACTCCAATCTAATCAAACAGGCATTTGCAACACGATCGCATGCCTTTCTTTCCACCAACACCGCGTTTTTACGACATTTTTTCTCGGGCATGCGCAGAAATCAAAGTTTGGAGTCTAGGCTTTTCGTTTTTTTTAATATTTTTTTCGCCTTTCCTTTTTATCTTTTTCTTATCGTTTTGCGGCAGTGATTGACCTTCTACCGGGCTTGCTTCCGGGCAATTTTTACTATGGAGTAGCTAAGAGTAGTCGCAGTTTTTCTCCGCGTTTTTCACTTAAATATCTCAGTATTTTCGTGCATATCCTCAGGTTCTATTAAGTCGATCACTCTAAGCTGGGTATCATTGGAAAGATCTTTTCCTCCTGCAAAAATTAAGTATAGATGATGCCAACTTTGATAAAAGGAAATGACTTCAGAAGTGGAACAAAGGCCAACGAATCAACAAGGAGTCAATGGGTTAAGGAATTGCATGGAAAAATTTTTAAAAACAAAAAATATTAAGTCCTTGCCATTATTGGTAAATTACTCTGCATGTAGCTAAGAGGTAAAATAAGTGCTGCATTTTCTCGATTGAACGTCGGCACCCGAATAAACACTTGATCTTCAACGCGGAGTTGTATATAACTGAAGCACCTAAAGATCCGAGGTGTAATAAGCTTTAGGTATTACGGCAAGATGTATGGTGAACAAAAATAATGAATAGACTATTTGCTAAATAAACACTGGGCAAGACAGTTGTAAAAAAAAACACAGGCTTCATTAGCCAAATTTATAATCGGTATGCAAGTATAAGTATAAGGAGAGGAAGGGCATCATTTAAGGGTGGGAGTTAAATAATTTACACTTTATGACTGGTCCCGAGGGGAAGAGTGAATTTTGTTTCCCGAGAACCCCAATGACTGAGAAAACATTGAGATGAGAAAACATTGAGATTCGAGGGAAACAAAACTAATTAAGTGATTTGTTATACAAATGGGTCATACCGGTTGAAAAACGCGCTGACATTCCAGCAACAACATCAGGCCACCCTCAACTGCACGTTCTGATCACGTGCAACAGCGGTGAACATTTCGCGGGTTACAGTGAACTGTTTTCCGTTTGACGTGTTAGTTCCGCTATTGGCATTTGGCGGGAACCAGCATCATTGCTGGATGTCATGTGACCACGAACTAGCCAATGAATGGGCGCGTTGTAGCTGGCAAAACGCCAGCTATATCACAATTGAGGTTATCGGAAGGGTGATCAATATTGCTGGAGAGTGGGGACAGGTCTCGAAAGAGAGGGGAGAGGAGGGAAGTGTTAACAGAGCTGTTACCATTCTAAGCGTTTCATACCGTGAACTATGAGTCGCACTCGACGATTGATCTCCTTGTCACTGACTGCATTAGAAGCTCTACACAAGTACTCTCCAGCGTCCTCTTCACTCACGTTACTTATCACCAAGGTTCCATTCAGCGTTTTCTGAAAACGAGGCTTGTCCATCAACACCGGGTCAAATTTCCCGCCAATTGACTTAAACCAGTCGATGCGCGGAGGTGGTGTCCCGGATGTAAGGCATGTCAAGTAGGTTGTAAAGGTTTTGAGAACTGGTTGAGTGCTAGGTTGTTGGGGATTGGCAGAGTCGGAGATGAATTTCGGTGGAACTGATGACATGCAAAAACAATGTTTTTATGTCATTGTAGGAAAAAAGGAAAGTTCTCGAATGCTTTTTATTTTACCAGTGACGTTTTAAAGATTGTTACTGTCACAGAGTGAATGGACAGGCGATAAATTTTCTAAAAATGTGAACCAAATTTTCCGTCATTCACTATGTTCAGTTGGTACCTCAATACAATCACTTTTTGCCTTGAAGATAATATTGAGAAAGTCAGAACGTCCGAGCACTGTAATGTTCATATTTTTAACGAGTGTTTTGGCGAATCTTTAGTCCTTATTTATACAAAAACAAAACGAAAATTGTAACCTCGCTAACGAAACTTAAAACCCATAAAAAATACTCGACAGGAGCTGTTCTAACCAGAAGCTAGAAGAGGTTTACATTTAAAATAAAGGTTCTTATCTATAGGCCACGTTCGATATATCAATATTCTAACACAGCTCCGAGGCTTTCGGGTTTAAATTGCAACTTTTGAAAGTTTCTTTCGTCTCTAAATTCCCAGAAGAGACTTGAATACAAAGAAATCACCACCAAATATAAACGTGTGTCCTGAAAGCCTCGGAGCCATGTTAGAATATTGACATATCGAACGTGGCCTCTTCTTAACTGAACACAAACCATAAACGACCATGTCAGTGGACACACTCGTCTTTCCAGCTCTGTTGCTCGCAATGCATTTATACTCGCCCGAGTCCCCCGCAGTCAGCCGTTTCAGTTCAAGAATGCTCATTCTAGCCGTAGGATTATGGATAACAATAACTCCTGGAATAGAGAAAATATCACGTCCATCCTTCTGCCATCTGAAGATCAGTGACCCAGCCGACAAGTCACCAGTGAAGGAAGAACACGTGAGAGAGCCGCCGCCTCCTTCATGCCACTCTTGTGGAGGAGGTATTGTTGGATTGGGAAGCTCTGCAACGAAACAAAATAAATTGTCATTGGGTTCAGTGTGGCTCCTAGGGTCAGGCAGAAGGGAGATTTAGAATTGAGGGTTGAGACCCTTGAATCGTTAGTTTCCTCTTACAAGATGGCGATTTATAGGTAATAACACACTATTTAATGATTGGATAGCAATGAACAACTATTTTCCGAAGAAAACACCTAAGGAAAATGTCCTGTTGACGTTAACGAGTCGAGCCAGGAACGTTTCGATTAAGTGCGAAATCTCTGTTGGTTAGAAGATGATTTATTTTTCATGGCTTTCCTTCTCACTAAAAGAGGTCGTTCGTGAAGGCGGTCTTTTTCTTTGAAAGCAATCATTCTGAGCTTATTATTGTTTGTCGTCATATTAGAAATTAGAAACGATTGATGTGAATTGTTTGTGATCTATTTTGAGCATGCCTGCGTCAATCCGGTACCGAATAGAAAACTTTCGCGCGTTAGCAACAAAGCAAGGTTCAAAGGTGTGCTTAACTTCTCACACTAACATTTAGTGGAAGAACACGACCCTACATGCTAGCTGCAACATCTCCCTAATCACTTACCAAACACTGAAACAACGACATAACCCTCATCTCTCTTGTTATCGCTGTTCACCGCTGTACACTTGTACCGTCCAGCATCTCCTTTTTGTACCTTGGAAATGTGAAGTGTGTTGTCACTTGAGACTGACTGCCGCTGGTGAAAAGGAATGCTGGCTCCATCTTTAGACCACGTGACGGTTGGAACTGGGTAACCCTTCGCCACACAAGGCAGATGAATAGACTGGCCACGAGTCGCATTAAAGTCACCTGGTATTGATGTTATATTGGTCGTACCTGAGTGATTGAAACAGAATTCTGTCACTGGAAAAAGGCAGCGTTAGGTACTGACATCAAATCAAACTGTAATTTATATTGAAACGTTTTGTCGCGTTTCATGTGAGTTATCAGTAGGTCAAATCATTCCCTTAAAGAAAACTAGGAGAAAGTTGAAAAACGTTTGCTAGAAATACTAAAAATTCTCAGAACTCATTTAACACAATTACACTGTAAGACCGTGCGTGCTGCGAGAAGGAGGAGGAGGGGGGTTTCTTTTGAAGCCCTCGCAAACTTTGAACGCTTGAAACTTTAAAACAGTAATGTAATGAGCTCCAAATAGGCCATTTCCGAGTTCCCTTTTGCCTCCGTGTCAAAACGAGTCTAAGTGCGAAAATGAGTTCCGCCTACAAGTTCATTTTCATGCAAATCAAACTCATTTTCATTTGAATGGTTTCGCACTTAGACTCGTTTTGAAACAGAGGCACAAGGGAACTCGGAAATGGCCTATTTGGGGACTTTTCCTAAAAGTTATCTGGAAAAAAATTGTCATGGCATGACTTTGACTTGGTCAAGGATCTGGATTTTTCCATGCAACTCTATTTTTGTCAAGGGTGTTTTCCAATTTTGAATTCTCCTGTTTTAAATTTTTAAGTTTCTTGAAGTAACTTTTACTCCCTACGAAGCCATTCACTAGTCAGGTGCATGAAACGTTACTGGCTAATTAATGCTGGGGATAACCCTGCGATGGACTAGCATACCATCAGGGGGGAGTAGAAATACTCCTAGTCGCTTCTTGCTACAGAAACCGGAGATATGCTCCGGTCTATAATGAGCCACTCAGCTCTTAGGCAGATTTTACCTTTTTACTCACCTTCAATGTAAACATAAATCATTTCTGAAGTGCAATTTCCAATATTGCAGGCCACGCACTTGTACTGCCCGCTTTTCGTCACGTCCATGGTGTCCGCTTTCAAAGTACTTTGCTTGGCCACGCTCAGCAGAGATGACGTGATACTGTATCCATACCCATCATGCACTTGCTGATTATCTAGGTACCACGTGATCTCTGTTTCTGAATGACTATATGCTCTGCACCATTCATTCAGGCCTTGGCCAGGTTTCAGAACAACTTTCTGGGCACTGGAAGTGATTGAAGGATTGCGCTCTGATAAAAAATAAGATGTCTTGTTATCGCGACAAAGCACTTTTAGATCTGATGCTCCATGTCGTGAAGACCGTGATTGTCGTGCAGAGAAGGTTCAAACAATGTTTATACAGCATCGGCTGCGATCCAGCCCACACTTCCCTTTTTAAAACATTTATCAAAAATGAAGGGTGACATTTATTATAGTATTTTTAACAGAAAATTAAGAATAAGCCCTTTTAAAGAAAACGTCATTAGCTAGTCGATTTTGAAAAGTAGATTATATTTCTGATGAAATAATTTCTCAGGTATATATCTGAACAAAGGTGCATTCTTAAATTTGCACATTTAACTTTTTGCTTTTACTACCTATTTTCTGTTTTTCTTCTCCCTGCCGTTTATTCCGTATGAAACTGTTTATGTCATACAGCAACCCCTCCTTTTTAATTTTACCTCAGTGCGCTTGAAGATTTTCCGAGTTTTAAAGATGAATTACATTTAAGACCAAATACTGGAACGTTAGCTGACTGGTGGCGTCAGAACGCATTACAACACATCCCATACACCCATGGGATCTCACTGAACATGACATCGTGCGCGCGCACATACCTGCCGTGATGAGTACTGCGCTACTCTGCACCATTTCCCGACCGTTGTCGGCAATGCACTGGTACACACCAATATCGGCGCCGTAGATTATAGCAAACACAAGACTCTTGGGTTTGATGCTGATCCGAGCAGTACCAGTGAACTGTTTACCGTTCAAAAGCCACGTGATGTTGGGTTTAGGCTGACCGGTCACGTCACATTCCATGATGTATGATGAAGACAAAGGGGCGACTTTCCTTCGGGGTCGAGCTACAAATTTTAGTGGAACTTAAACAGAGAAACAGAAAAATGTCAGTGAATCATTCTCCAATAATAGCGCTTAAAAGGAAAACGAGAGTGTGGGAAAAAACGGTAAATCCAAAGGTCCGCTTTTCTCCCTGGATGGGATGCTAGTATCTCGCAGGATTACCCATTTGTACACCTGGCCCCAGTTGTTCAAAGGCTGGATAACGCTATCCGCCGGATAAATCACTATCCAGCGGATAAGTGTTAACAAAACAAACCACGCTATCCACTGGATAGTGATTTATCCGGTGGATAGCGTTATCCGCCTTTCGAACAACCCGGGCCTGGTTGGAGAGAGGCACTGTGAGAGTGAAGTGTCTTGCCCAACAACACAACACAAGGTCTGCGCGGTCCGGAGACGAGCGCACCAACCATGAGGCCATGGCGCCTCCACAATCAGCGCTAACCATAGTCAATAGAAAATGGTCAGTCATAAAGAGACAGGTGAAAAGATTGAAAAAACAAAAATATTTTTCACACTAACCTAGTACGGTGAGGTACATATGAAGGGTTGCGGTGCCCTTTGAATTTTTCACTGTACACTCGTACAAGCCCTGATCTTCAAACTTTGTATTGTCAATGCGCAGACTTCCGCCCGCAAACCTTGAAAAGCGTTCCCCCATCTGTCTAGGAACACCGTCCTTCTTCCAAGTGTACTCTTCCACCGTGGGCACAGGGTAACCCTCCGCCATACACTGCAGCTCGCTGGTGTCCCCTTCCTGCACTGTGATGTTGAATGCTTCATTCAGGATCCTGGGAGGGGAAAATTGTTGTCCTAAAACGAAAAACAACGAAATTGAAAGCTCCTTTGTTGCTTATTTGGAAATTCGAGGGGTAGATTTTTTTTCATACCTTTTCCTGCTATCACAGCCAAAAAAGAGAGAAACGCTTTTAAAAAAATGATAGCATAATAATAACAATAAACTTAACTATTGTGTTAAAGATTCTAGCTACTGTAAACAGTAAGCTAATTGTGGACACCTATATATACTATTATTATTCATTTAAAATATTCCCCCGTTTCTGATTGGTTAAAACCACACGCATAATTTACCATAACCAGCTGCTGTTGACCAAATTTGCAAAGAATTTTGCCATATTCAACCGATGTCGTCAAAAGTGCAGCCCGCTGCAGATTATTGAACCATTGACTGAGAAAACCTGGGGACGAGGTTGTGTTATAAATGCTGCGGGTAGGTTTACAAGTTAGAGCGAAGAATGAATTTCGTAGGATATGAAGAATTCTGCAGATCTCGGAGGGTGTTATCCACCTTGGCCTTCGGTCTCGGTGGATAACACCCTCCTCGACCTGCAGAATTCTTCATATCCTACTCAGCCTCATTCAATAATTGCTAAATGATACTTCAAAAAAATCCAATTATTAAAAACACACGAAAAAGACTAGGCTAATAAAAATGATTAAAATTCCAATTAAATAAAAACGTTAGTTAGAACATAATTAATTTCATCAGGTTCACTGTTTTTTGCCGATTTTTAAATTTGTTGAGGGTTTCTGACTTTCTAATGTCTTTACTCAGCTTTGCTCATAGCATCCAAATGCCTAACACTTATGACCTGTCCCGAGGAGAATAGTTTGACCAATTTCAGCATGTATCGCGCATGTTACAGTTCAATATGAGCGTGCATAATCATGCATATACTCAAGTTTATTACTGCATTTATCAGTGTTTTGAGTTAATGGGGATCTCTTTGCGGTCCTTTTGATTACATGTAAAGCAAATTACAAACCAACAATTCAATGGAATTCATTTAGATACGAGGTGTAGACCCCAAACCTCTGTTCATAGCAATTTACACTGCAGGCTGGAAATTTCTCTTTGCTAACCTTCAAACGCGAAAGAAATCTCGAGCTTATAATCTAATCGTTAAATATTAGGTGCCTATGTAACTAATCAGATTGCGTGGTTGCCAACAATAAACCAATTTGGTTATACTGATAATAACTGACTCCTCTCTTCGCGTCCAGTAGCGATACGACTAATGGCTTCATGCGGGTAGAAGCTGAAATTCACTGTTTGCAATATGGGACACTTTGTCAACTCTACCTCTAGTTCAACTGGTACTCCTCACCTTTCAAATATAACTTGGCTGGATTGCTAAAATACTTTTCTCCTGTCAGAATATTGACCGCTGTACAGTAGTACGTGGATTTGGCCGCATCATCGTTCACGTTTGTAATGACCAAATCCCCGGATGGCATTAGTGAATACTTGCCTCCTAACGTGATCACATTGAGTCCGTTATGCCACGATACGACGCGCACATAATCACGCACATGCTCCGGGATCACGACTTTAATAACGGCCGTGTTTCCACGAATTACATAACTGTCTTGCGCGTAAATCTTGTATGGTTGAATGATAACTGCCAGAAAAATTGTAAGGACATAAATTAGTAAACCAAAACTAATACAAATGAACATATGAAAGAGCATGTATTTGAACTGCGGAGAAAGATATGAAAACATTATTGATCATCGCAGTTATATACACAGTTTTTTCAGGCTTTAATTTTACAACTGCGATGATCAATCATGTCTTCATAAAACAAATTACGTCAACAAATACGAATTTGTCACAGGTTAAGTATCAATTTGCCTAAAACAACATCTGTTTCAACCACGTAAAGGTCGCGTCTAGCCTTTCTCGCGAGTCCGTAAAGAAGCACGATTTCGCTAATGGGGACGGCTGTTTAAGATCTTCTGATAATAATTAGCTGGTGGGTCAATAGGATTTGATTTAAAGACATTTATCTGACAAGTTTTGAGTTCTATTAAACACGATTTCATAGTACATATATTTCCATTCATGAAATGATCGTAAATGAACTTAATTGAGGGTTATTTGATTTCTGTCCTGCGTCGTACACGTACCAGCGAAAACCTACGCAGTTCATGGTTAGATTGAAGTCGTTAAACATTTCTATAATCGGAATTTGCGATTTTCTGCAAAAACAATTTAAACAAAGCCATTTTTTCTCCGGACCCCTCCCCCCTTCAGTTTACCTGCTCGTAACTTGGCTATCTTGCTGATAATTTCAAAGTTTCCAATTTTGTTATTTGGTGTCTTTGCAACGCACTGATAATCCGCTCTATGCACAGATAGATTAAACCTATCTTCGGTAAAGGCTGGGAAGAACAAGGAACCATTGGGCAAGATGTAGCGTACGCCGGTGATGTTGCTGCTTATCATATGATCAGAGCGTGCGATTTTCCAAGTGACATTAGCTCTTGGTCTGTCTTCAACTCTGCAGTTCAATATTGCTGACCGAGTATGTGCAAACTGGGTATCCGCTGGCTCCTCTATGAAACGCAGATCCAAAGGAATTTCAGCTGGAAAAGTTGAGGACAACAACATTGTTAGTTTTTTACAAGTACGCAGATAAAATTAAGAGCTGCTTTACATTATGAGCTTTCATCTCTCATAACCAACAAATATGAATTGAAGGCATTTTCCACTCGACCAAAACAAAACTTTGACTGATAGCTTTCAAAATATGATCCGGACGCTCGCATTTACAGGTAGCGAAAATTCGGCAATTCATTTTATTTCAAAATCTTGATATAGTGTGATAACTAGCTCTTTAATTTTAACTTGATATAGGGGTTTATGTAGTACACTTCCAAACCGGACGCGCTGCATCGCTTGAACGCGAGACACCTCTCAAGGTACACGGTAACCTTAAGGCGGGGGTAAACATGAATAGGCGTGAAATTTGAAGTGATTATATCACT
>OZ026599.1:37008236-37032236 GCA_964020085.1 Micromussa lordhowensis | reverse complement strand
TCAAATTTCACGCCTATTCAAGGAAATTGTTAGGATTAAGATGGGTTGGAAACATTTCCAGACGGTTGACCCCCGCAAAAGAGAGCCCCTGGTTGCTAGGGGACTGTTTGGTATCCGTCTACTAATTCTTCACTTCAAATTTCAATTTTCCAAATCCATCAATTCTTCAACATTTCATATTTTCCTCAATTTAACCTATCCTTTGAGAAAAAATATCTCTTTCCCAAAATGCCCAAAAATCACCCAAACATTTACACAAAACTGCCAAACAGTGGTTAATGAGATAAGCAGAGAGATTTAGTGTCGCTTGAAATGTGACCGAGATATAGGCAGAAAGGCCGTGTTAAGCGACCTCAAAACAGCCTTCACGTTTACCCCCGCCTTAAGAGCACTAATCGGCTACAACAGAAAAATGAACGCGTAGAAGACATGAAAATGCTTTTCTATATTCGCTGTATTCATATCGCAGCAATTGGCGGTCTTATGTCGGAAATAAATTAGTTTTCTTTTAGTGAGTCCCACTATCTCCCCCAAAGGTCGGATATACCTCCCATATGGGACTTCCCTCTGATAGGCGACTACGGGCGGCCCAGGGAGTTTTGTTTCCCATATGGACCACCCTTTGATTAGCAGCTGCAGGCCTCCCTTTGTCTCCCACCAGGGGCCACTTTCTTTAGTTATCAACTGGCCTCCCACAAAGCTCTGCTTCCCACTAGGGACCACTCTATTTAGCAGGCAACTGCTAGCCTCCCACAAGGCGTGTCTCTGATTAGGGACCACCCTTTGATAGACGACTCGACCAGACCTCCAGCAAAGGTATTCATCCCTTGAGCGAGGTCCCTCCGATACGGAATGTCTCCCATAAAGATCTACCCCATATACGGGGCCACGTTCTGACCAGCGACTACCTCCAACGAACGAGTATCTTCAACAGAGACTACCTTATGCATGGGACCAGCCTCTGGGGTGATGGCTTACTTAGAGGCTTGTCAGTGGCTACAATGCAACTATGTTACTCATTTATAGTGAATTTTTAACGAAAAATGAATTTTTCGAGTGTGCATTTTGCGTTTATTTTACATTTGCAGGTCCCTAGCTCATGATTTTCTGTTCAATACTGTGATAAAGAGACTTTCTGTGTACCCACGCTGTCAGTACAGATCATGGTTTGGTTTGACTGTGTTTAATGTAATCTGCGCATTCAGTTTCTCGATGATTTAAAAAATGCTCTGAGCATTCGGAGCGAAATGCGCTTCTTTCTCGTCAAATAAGGCACAAACCCAGATACTGTACAACTCAGTTTCGCTAAGAATTGTCTTCCTGTACTTTTTACCATTCAAATATCTGATTGGTCTTCAAGTACTTATTGGTTGGTTATTGATGGACTAAGCGAACAGTCTCTGCCATTATTAATAGCATTGTGAGGTCTGTATATTCATCATACAACGCACTATTTCAGTAATTTTCAAAGCTTTTCGGAACTCTAGATAAAAGTCGATCTTGTTTAATTAAATATTCGACACAGGCAAAAAATGGCGAACAAAGAAGATTTTAATGTATTCTTGCCGTGTAAAATGCATTCTCAATGAGACTGTGTGTCTTGACAACTTCCACGAAAAGCGGAAGATTAAATCTGGTCAGTGTAATTTGGGGTTAAAACAGATGTATTTATGTTGCATAAATCCCGGCCCGTAAAATTAACACTGAACAGTGTTGCCTTGACAGATATATTTGTTAGACATAAGAAAATACTGTGGGATAGTTTAAAAATAATTTTTACCTTTGCTGTTTTGTGAAGCGTACGTGCGTGGGTTTTTAATGAGGTGTTTTTCGGAAGGACGAGGTATTGCTTTTTTTGCAGCAAAATGTATACCGCTCACCAAAAAATATCGGCGAATACTTGAGGAAAATGATGAAATTTTTACCATGACAGTAAATTTGGCTGTATAAGGAGTTATAACCCGAAAATAGAAACGTTAACTAATGTTTTATTCGCCGAGCTTGTTTAGTTGTACACCCTCGCAAATTGCTCTTTAGAATTCCAATGTTTACTCGCTGACGATTCGTCACGTAGTAAATAAAATCCTCGAACCTTGCTCACCGACACTTTGCTACTAAAAAGTGTTCCCCTTGTGTAAAATATTATGAAAAATTACTATTGTGTTTTTGAAGATTCACAGTCATCGAACAAATTCAATTCGCAAAGCCATCGGACTACTGCTCGGGGTTTATACACTTGAGGTGATTTACTATCTTCACTTGTGAGTACGTGCAAGCTGATCAATTCTGGTCACGATTTCAAACGGATCCAGCCGATGGAATAAATATATATACAAGTATACGTGCAATTTCCACGTTAAATCGTATCTGACTGACCGGACCCTTTTTTCGGTGAAACTCGGAAGAGGCGATAAAGCAAGCAGTTCAATGTTAGCCGTCGTGTTGTTTAGGGATTTAGCAAAGAAGCAAGAATCAAGATTAGCAATCTATTGGGTTTCTAAATAGCATGAAATGCAAGAACACGGATGAACCCAGACTCGGGTGGTTTTTTTATTAAGAAGGATCGAGGAAATCAGGGAAAGAAACCGTGGAGATCCCTTGGCACGGTAAGGCACTGCTTACCTAATCGGATTTTCAGAGTTGAATTTATGAATTTTCGAAAAAAATCGTGGATTCATATATATGGAATATTTAAACCGTGAAATGTACTCAGAGAGAAAAGGAAGGACTGATCGACGACTTTGTGTTATTATCAGTCTGTGTTCTTGCAGTCTGGTCGATTATTCAGCAGTAAAATGTCTTTCCAGCCAGTCGCGACGTTGTGGAATTGCCAAAATAACTGCTGGACTGCAATCTTTAATTGAAGTTAAACCAAAACAATACTATGGACCTAATATCGTAAGACATTGAATTGCTTTCCCTGTCGATCGTCGCAAGAATACTGATTTTTCATACGCTGTACGTCGTTTCTACCATTCTACCAAACATCTCGGTCGAATCTTTATGCTTTCTTCGCTGTTGTTTCCAACATTTTTAGTCGACAGGGGACTGAGTGTTTCGCCTAAATGAGGAAGTTTTCTTTCATTAGAGACTGAAAACAAATAGATGTTTAAACCGAGTCAGCAACGAGTAATATTGGACTTTCATAAAAACTTATCTCACGCTGCGGCATGATGCAATACCAGGTATGAATTACTGCAACCAGGACTTTCGATTTATTTATTTTGGTATTTATTTATTATTCTATAGCCACTTTCTGCTCAGTTAACTGAGATTTCGATATATTTACAGGGACGATTTAACAGACGGGTTTTTCAGATATGATTATTTTCCACAGAAATTGTAAAACCCACATCGAGCATTTTCGTACTAGCCCCGAAGCAAGTTATATAACTTCTCTATACTGTAAACTGCCTGACGGCCTGTTCAAACGGAAAACAGGTTCTTTCCAGTTTGAACTCGCCAGTGTAAATCGCTTCAGGATTTGTTCACCTTGACCTGAAAAAACTGGTTAAGGATTTCAGCTTTGAAGGTTTTTTACATCTAAGAGCTCGCTGCAAGATGGGACCGGCAGAATTTACGCCTTGAAAATTTAATAAATATCTTCATCTCGTCAAGATATAACTTCAGCTCCATTTCTAATTCACTGTTATATCACAAGTTGCCGAGTCTCTGATTGTCAAAACAGTTTTTGCCAAGTCATACATATGCAGAAAATATTTATTCAGGCTATAACGCGGCGGTAAAGGCTGCAATCTTTATACAGCTTGAAATTAGCTTCGCAGGTTGAGAACACTCCGATCTCCACACTATAGGGTCAGTTACCAAACGCCTCCGTCAAACGGCTCGAAAGCCCGCGGGCTGATGTTTTGCACTACAATTTCTGTATCAAAACCTACGGAAACGCTGCTCTTTTCAAAATAATTCATTGTGTTGAGATAGCCTCGCTTATTTCCTTGACTGCTCTAAATTTCTGTAAGGTATCGTGATGTGCGAAATAGCCAGTACAGTAAATGAAATCAAATTTACCATATCTGCTATATTCCCTGCGTTTCAGGATTTCGGTGTTAGTGTCTTCTTTTTATCTCTATTTTTATTACAACTTCCATTACAAATCTTTATGTATTTTAATTTTAGTGTAGCTTCGTTTGGCCCAGTTGTACTTGATGTAGGAATGGTGTGTTTGTAATGTCAGCGTTGTTTTCATTTGGGATAATCGCATTGAATGTAGTAAGAGAGTGAAGTAATGTTATTTAAAGCAATATTCTGGATTTAGTTTTTCATAATATCTGAACTAATTCCACAGACTGAACACTGAATATTAAGTTGTGTTCAGTTTTATAGTTGAGATCTCCATACATGTTTTGTGGCTTTTCAGGGATGATTTTAAACTAACTTGGATACTTTGGAACTAACATTCTATATTCCGTCTGAGTTTTGATTTGACTATTCTGTGTTTAAAGAAAGAGTTTTGCTTGCTGAACAGTAGTGTTGTGAGTTGATTAGTTACGAGGGTTGCAGGCGGGGTCGTAGCTAGTAACAGGCAAACCGATGCACTTGCCTCAGTCATCTTCTCATCTTCAACGGTTGCTTTTTGTTGTTCATAGTCATCATAAACACCTTATAAAATACTTAGGAAGAGAATTTAACCATGGACATGTCTCAGTCATAACTTTGTTTCGATACAGTCCTGGTTGGCTCACAATACTACACGAACTTATATCGAACACGGCGAAACTACAATATTGCATGATCATCATTCTGCTGTTGTGTGGTTTTAAGCAAACGAACAAAACATGGATATCAGTTTCGATTTGTGCCTCTTGGAACGATTACAAAACGTCTCAAGAATGACGCAAGAGTGAAAAACAACTTTTATGAATAAAAAATTAATAGCTACTCTACGAGTGCATACGTATTAAATCATAGCCGGGCCACAGTGCTGTAAAACGTGCTATCGTATCAGAACGGGTTTATGCCACAGAAAAAGTGAATTTATGGTTTATAACCTCGCAGTAAATTTTGTGCTTTTCAGTCTTAAATGATATGTTTTTAATGCTATACATAAGTTCTTCATAATGATCTGGCTTTCGTGACTTTCCCGTAAACATTTCGCTAATTTGTCCCCACACCTGGAAGAAGTGGTTTCCTACAACTGCCTTGTAGCACGCAAGGCGAAATTGAAGGTAACCCACCTAAGAATCTATCGAGCTTTAGAAAATTAACTAAGAGAGTATATGGAGAAGAATTCGCTGCTTTTACGTCTGTCTCTTTTCTGAAAAAACTTCAGTTCATGCGTACGAAAACGCTGACACATCGAAAACTATAATTAACTCAGCCTGGGTCAGCGCTCGGGTATGTCCAAAGTTGTCGTATCCCTTAGCCACGATTTTTTCAAAAATGGAACAAGTAATTTCTTTGGTAATATTTTAAAGCTCGAAGTTTCCATTGAATACAGTGAAGGTTCTATAGCTACCAACATGAACTTGGCATTACTAACGGAAGCAGATCAACTTGCTTTTTTTATCATGTTTTGTCCGCGTGCGTAATACCCGGAAAACATGTAAACTATCAACATACGGAGACTATTAAAGGACGACTGCACGAATGCCGAGAAAACAACTAGCAACAAAAAGCTGTAGTAGGAATTGCGAAAGCTAAAATTCAAAACATATTTTAAATAGGCAAACAGACGCCTTTCGACGTACAGCTTATAAAATACTGAAGTACACACTAGGCAGTGAGATCATGAGATTGGTCCCACTTTCAAAATTACGCTGCATCTTATAAATAGATTGACTATCGAATCGTTGAAAATAAAACTGCCAAACAGTAAGTGCAATATAGTCGTTTTCTTCATTTTTGACCTATTTTTTAGTCCGCTCTTCAAATTTTCCTACGGAGTTTTTCGATCGAGAAGAAAAATTCGGTAAAAGGAAAATTCTTACAACTCCATTCTTCGAATTCGCTACATGCTTACACTGATTATTTAACAAGAGAGTCTTATTTTCTGTCACGCTGAAATAAATGTAGAAATAGTGCGAAGTAGTCGGTTAAATTAAAATTTCCATTTACAGTACCAGGTGGCGGCTATTTCATTTCCATAAATACGTGCTCCTTGAGTCGTTAAAGCTCGTTTACTACTTAAAGTGACTGTATATATGATGGCTTTTCAGAGCACTAAAAAGAGCATCCTTTATTTAAAACTTCTATTTTAATGTATTTAAAACTGAACTGTTTGAAATGGTTGTTTTGCAATAAACTCTTGAAGCGTTGCCAGTAAGTCGAAACCTATTGCAAGGAGTCGACTCTGTCCGCGAGCTGGCCATGAACCAACACGTGTTTGGTAATCATTTATAAAAAGCGCACTTGGCAAGTTGGTTTTGATTTTCGGCGTAAATTGTAATTAGCCACTAATCTTGATCAACAGAGAGAAAATTAATGGCACGAAGAAGACATCTGCTTTAAAAGGATGAATTGTCCAACCACCTCAGGTTTTGTGTCGTTATTGTTGCGGTCGAGAAACTTCAACCTCAGAGGATGAAATCAAGATAAGGTATAAACATCACTTCGACAGCACTGAGCCGATAATCGAGATTTTTCATGACATGTTAAAACAAATTTTATTTTTCGTTTACCAAATACACATATATGAGGTGTACAGTTCACTAAAACTTTCATTTTTAATTTCAATTTTCATTATGAAATCAAAACTTTACACCCGCGACAAAATTGGTGATGATATTTTAGTAAAATAGAATGAATAAATCTTAACGGAATTCTGTTGTGCTTATAATTTAGACAGTAGTAGTTTCATACACGAGTTAAAAAGAGGTGGCAATCTCAGTTAGGAATTACTGAGGCAAGCGGAGAGGCATCAGACGGGAAATGCCTACAGTCTGTCGGTTTTGTGAATAGTACATACCTATATTTTACTGTGACCGCAAATGATGTTCATAATTTCCACAATCTAAGCCTCTGCCTAGCAGACCGTATATGATTCTGAGAAAACGATAGCTCCATGTTTCGTTGCACGTATGCGTACTTGCCTAATAGGAAAAATTCTCTGTCATTCTGATAAGAGGACACAGCCATAAATGAGAAAACCAGTGCAAATTTTAAATGCGATTCTTTTCATCCGATCTCGCGAAGGCCATTTGTTAAGCTCAATCGTTACATTGGCAGATGGTTGTGTTAATTCATAAATAAATTCAATAAATTTCGTCTGGGTTTGCCTCAAACTTGTGTAGAAATATAATTCCTTGATTGAGAGCAAAACATTTTTGGCTGTTTAGGCCTTATGCATTTTATACGTGGTTTGGTGTTCTTCCTCTGTGACAAGCCTGTCCATTTATATTCTCTAAACTTTATTAAATGACTGGGGAAAATAATAAAGTTTCTTATGGTCAAGAACTGATAAAAACTCACATCATGAATGAATAATAATACAGTGGATATCCAAAGCAGCTTTAAAGTGTAGAAAACAATTTAGCTCGTCGAAATTCTGTGGCTCAGCATTTGAAAGAAATTCGATATTAAAGAACCTTAAACCATTTCAATCCCTTTGCGACCCTTTTCCGCTTTTCTGGTTTAATTAAAAAGCCAAGGCAGTTCTGTTGTTATGAACACCAAGGTTTCTTTAAAAATTCTGCGGAAAATTTTCAATACCTGAATATTTTCCCCTAGAGATCAAAATGTGTGAATATTCCATACCTCAGTTTATTTTTGTGCACATTATGGAATGAGTTGCAGATATTAAAACAAAAACAAAGATAGCACTTACATTTAGCTCAAATTATGCGATAAAGAAGCTTGCTACATATATTTATATGAAACTATTGTACAACAGGACTTTTCTTTTCCCCGTTCGTGTTGGAAAAAATCGATTCAGTGACATTATTTCCCGCGAAATGACTTTCAATGAATGTTTTACGACACGCTCCCTTCAACCTTACCCTTGAACAATAATTTGAGATATGACAACCTTGGCCGTCATTTGAATGAAAGCTTTTTGGCGATTTCGACATATTTGGATTGAATATCGATCTTAAATAAATAAGGAAAATTGCTTGCTTTTATTCGCGCAAAAAAGGCCTTCACTATCAATGAGATCCGCGCCTTGAGCTTCCTGACATAATAGGAGGAAGAAATATTTCACGTTAATACCTACGAAACAAGATTTTTCGTTTGATTTTAGTTTCGTTCGAGCAATCCTCTTTAAATTACAAAAAAATAACACCATAGCAGTGGGCCAATTCGTTCAAACGTTCCTGCTGTTTTCCATTAATTGAAGATATCTTTTATCCGTTCATTATTTCATTCAACGCGAGAGTAAACAGATAAATGCTCGGGAGCTGATAATCGCTGCAAATCTTCCTCGCCAAAGGAAATAAAAATAATTAGAGAAATTCACTAATAAAGCCGCTTTAGTTTCTTCTTGAAATTTATCGTCAGGTAGATCGGTTAAATTAAGAAACACCTCAAACCGGTTGCGCCCTCGTAAACCTTTGCTCTTCTTTTCGCCTTACCGGTTTTAAAAGCTCCTGTTATTTACATGTTAAAAGCAGCAAAAAGCAGACCCGAAATCGTTTATAACCTTCTTGTAGGTAGTTCACTTTACTACTGCCAGAGTTAACATGACACATGTGAAATGTTTCTTACAATAATTTCCAGTCTCGGGAATGAAACCGAAATTTTTTCCAAGAATCATATGATTCCATGACAACCGTATTTTCAGGAAATAATTCTGGTGTTTTCCCGAAGCGTCATATTTTTAAATAGATGTATACATGCCGTCTAATGGCTTGATATACAAATTTTGTTTACGATTCCTCTCCTAATGGTTCTCTGGATATTTTCGCTTCTTCTCTTTGAGAGAAAATTGAAAAACATTTTAAAGAATTATCATTGAGTTATTTTACAGGCTTAATGTAATTGCTCTTTTTCTATTCTATATCCCAGCTCAATTTCGTTAAATTGCATCGAATAAGTCTAGAGTGTTTAGCGAAAAAGTGGAAACAAACATAATAAGTTGTGCTTGTGAATGAAGTTGGTATATTATTTAGTTCACAGCAATATATGCACGGGAAAATCGGAGATTAAAAGGCTAAGTAAAATATCTGGTATCTTTATAAGATATCTTGGCTTTGGGCCGGAGTTTGAACTATTTTTGCTTAAGAAATAGAACAATTAAACATCTGACAGTTATCGCAAAATTTATTAATATTATGTTGTTTTCATTCAAAAATAGCTGTGATGTATTTGTTTCGGTTTCGGGTGAAGCGCTTACGAATCGAATATTTGTGATGGCAAATTTTAATTCAAGTTCGGGCATCATCCACAGATCTGGGTCATTTAATTTTATGACAATCGTGGAATTTTATCAGACAAGGCGTTTCGGCGCAGAATACTACCAGCCATGGTGATTTGCGCAAAGAAGATTCTGGCGGGCAATATTTTACTCTAACTAGCGAGCCCTCTGACAGGTATTTCAATAGCCCTTCCGAATTCATTTCGACAAGCAGCTTTTTGTTTCAAGACAACAAGAGTATTATTCTGAACTGCTGTGGGACTTTACAACAGGGTGAACTAGTAACAAATGTGTAATGACATATTCATCGTATTTACTACAAACACAGAAGAACAGAACACTCACTCCGTTCTAACTAAATGTATTGGAAATGATTTTGGAAATACCTGCTTGCGCGATGTCTTTACGTCGCACGGCGCTCCCCAGAAGGACAATTAAAAACAATCTACCCGCCAACATACTTCCGAATTTTTTAAATCCTCTCGCGAGTGAGTGAACACTCTATGATTGTTAAATAAAATCTGGAATTCCTCCCTTGAACGGAGAAAGCCATGTTAAATTCCGGCCTTCGCACGCCAGCTTGTTTTGCCTCAAGTCGAGTTCGAGGAGGTCTACTCGCGGCAGTTTGCCTTTTACGGTGCCATCTCGCAGCCACATCAGAATTTGAAAGATACGGATCAAGGAGGTTGCGTTTATACAGGTGAACTGGGTCTGCACGCACGTGGCTGGCTTGCCAAAGGACCCCACGGCACGTTACAATCCATCACCGCTGGTGACAGCTACATGTCATTTACCCACGTGCGCCATTCATGCAAACAATGACCCAAGTCACTGTTGTTGCTTTCCAGCGATTTAATTGGTTGATGAATGAAAGCTTTTAAGCTCTCATCCTATCAGAATGCAAAGCTGTGGACGCACGTAAAAATATATTTATTTAAAATTGCTTTAAAGGTAAAAACATAAAAATATCAATGAACAGAACGCCGTAGTAGTTCTGAGTGTTACCATGGAGATCACGTGATAGACAGTTCGTACGTAAGGTATTTTTCCTTTGAGGGGCTGTCTTTTTCTCAGCGAAATAAATTTTTTGCCCGTTTATACGCCATGGATGTATTGATCAATGAGCTTTTAAGCCGTAAAGTTACAATTTTGTGTAATTTATGCAGCAGGTAGTATGCAGATCCGACAGCAAGATATGAATTAAAGAAGGCTACGGATATTAGACTTCAAAACATACCACTGAAAATTATCAACAACAGCATGAGCTTTTGTTTGTGTAGACAGAGACTTGAGTATTGATTACCGAGGGAAACAAAGCCCTTTTGTCGAGCCTGTTAAAGCCTGTTTCACAACGTGCTTTTACAAAAAAGACCATCTCTGTTACTCTCTCTGAAATGCTACTCAAAAGAAGATATGCCAGTAATTGATAGGTTTCGATTTTCACGTAAACATCGGATTCGGCGTGGGAAAACTGTTTTTGAATCGAAAAATACGCAGAAAGGATTGTGAAAAATGACGGTTTATTCAGCCGCGTTTAGCTGCGAAAGCAAAGAAACACAAAACAAAACAGGAAAAGAACATCGAAACACCTCACCACCGGAAATAAACTTTCCGAAGATGGTTTCACGAAATTTTTGGATCTACGGTTCTTGACAAACAGTGTTTCTTTTCAGGTGGAAATATGCCAATTGAGTTTTCAAAATTCGCTGCATTCTTTTTGTTGTAAGTCATCTACCTGATTTACATAGATTAACATGATAGAATACTCTATATCATAATTTTATGAAACACACCAGATTCGCTTGAGAACCACAAGGTAGCGCTAAAAGCTTCAGTCGAATTTTGGTAATGGGATCATGTTTACATCGCATAAAATAATCACAACTATCCTTTCCAAGACTTTTTCTTCAATCGTATTCAACCAGCACGTACCGTTTGCCCTCACAACTGTTTGCATATAAATATTATATAATGTATGCCTTCAGCTGGCCTTGCCTAACTTCATTAATGTGATTCATTAACAAATGCTGTCTTAAACAGCTGAGGAAAGACTGTTAAAAATGCACTTTAAAAAGCCAAACAATCGTTTAGCAAAAACAACTTCAAGAGGTTTCAACATTCACTCATACACCAAAACGTTCCATCAAAAATTAGGCAATCATATATACGTTTGAAAATGTGTTTCAATCTTTTACAAGAGAGATGACACAACATATTTTATCTTCGCATCGGTATCTGTACTCGTAATTCGCAAGAAACAGTCCGCCATGCATGCCATAGCGCCTTAATTCATCATTACCTATTATTTAATTGCTTCTATCTTATTCTTCTCCAATTTGACGTTAAATTTTAAGATGAATGTAAACAATAGATGAAATCAATGATCTGGTAATACACCCTGGCACAATGCAAAGGCGGATCTAAAGAGGGGGCTGTAACGGTCCTTTTGACGCCATTTAAAAGCGCTGAAATATCGGCACGGCACGGCGCGGCATACTTTTGGCACCAGGGTGACCATTTTTTGGTACTTTTTCGTCGTGTAAACGTAACGGTCCCAAATCAAATGTGGCGCCGGTGCCTAAAATTTTGGGGGTTAAAGAGGTAGTCTCGGTGCGGGTAATCGAGATACCGTGCCGAGATTTACCTCACTGTGCAAACGCTCTCCTGTACCATTCCAGGCGTTTTTTGTTATAAATCTATCCCTGCGCATGCGTAATTGTCACAAAAAGGCAGCCTTAAGAGGGCCAAACACGTTCCCGTCCGTTACAGAGTTATGGGCGCTGAGCACTAACAACTCGGGGCATTGTGGTATCTGGTCGCGTTATATCACCCTCAATCTCGTTCAAAATGAATTAAAATGTATCTTAGGTAGCTCGGAAATTCTCGTGCCACTGCTGTTCATCAAACTGTGTGTCTGCCATTTCAAAACAGGCCTGATTACTCGGTCTCATCCACAAGTTTCTTTCTCGAAAGCTCTGACAAGCCACGTGCGCCATAATTATAAAACAAAACAGGTCTCCTTCTGTCTTTTTCTCCTGAGTTTTTCCGGAGATCTCAATACGTTTCTTCCCTGAATGGAACGCAACTATTCAGTAACGTTGTGATGTAAGGCATATTCTACGCTTAAATGATGTAAAATGTTGTCTATCCGCCATTCCCCGAGAAAAAAAAAAACAGACGGAAATTAGAGGTTCCATTAAAAATTGGAACCGTACCAAGGTGGGAAAGATCTTTAGTTTTCGGTCGTGTAAATGGCTGGTGCCGTGCAATGGTTTGGACACGCTGCCAAAAATTTGACGTGCCGTGCCGTTTTTTTGTGCGTGTAAATGGTGTAAAGGTGGGAAGAGAAGCTTGATCAAGAGCAAACTTTTTTCATAGAAAGGTTGCACCACTCTTAGATTCGTCACTGCAGAGGTTCTTCATTTAGCGCCAGTGGATTTAGCGCGCTGTGCTATAGCTAATTGTGGAAACTGTAAATCAACACAAACTTGTTAAAAATATCACTGGTGGGAAAGACTAGTTAAAGGGCCCGGCCGAGGAGTTCAACACAGAACTGCTGTGAGCAAAGCAAGTTGTTAGCATGATGGAGGATTCACGCCAGGGACATTCAGATTTGAAATCCAGCCCCCTAAGGCACTCACTGACTTCTCATTCATTAGATGTCAAGTATCATGATGGAGGTAAAGTCCTGTCATATAAAATGACATTAAACCAGCGGATAATATGGCAACCGGCTAGCTAAATATGATTATCTGAAGCTATGTAAAACCAATATTTTAGGGTAAACGAATAAAAGATTGTTGTTGTTGTTGTTGTTTGTTGTTGTTTAGCCATCGTCATCGTCATCATCCTCGTCGGGGCCGTGTGTGCTTTTTGGTATAAGATCATACACCTTGCATATGGCTGGTGCGTCCCAAATTTTGAATTGACCAATCAGGATTCAGCTTGCGGGAAAAACTGTGCTGTCCTGACGTCAGTGTCTGTTAACAGGAAAGGCGTCGAAGTCGGACAACCCTTCTCATTGGAGGAGGCATTGAATATTCACCAAAAGAGATTTACAATGCCAAACCCGTATCGGATTGTAAGTTTGTGCCTCCAATCTTTTAAAGGGACGGTTTCACGGCTCGGCGCATGTCATGTATTATTTATTCGCAATCGCAAGCTAGTTACCTGATTTCGATTGCAAATAACCGTAAAATCACCAACCGTATAATAAATTGTACGGGTCAGCGCTAAATTCAACGTTCGACAGCGTCGGTAAAATCCAATGAAATCTTCTGAGAATTTTGGGCATCCGCCCTTTCGCGAAGATTAACTATAGCATGTGATTACTGAACTAGATCTGGGTGGGTTTTTTTTAAGCGATAACATTGATAATAAGCGAACAAAAGTCTTTTGATTTAGAGACATGCGCCAAACCATGAAACCCTCCCTTTAATTTGGCGCCAAAAATGGGTCGCCGGCGTCCGGCAACTCGCTTGCAGCCGGTCGCGTGTTGTCAGATTAATAATAACTGCGCTTATTTTGAACAAATGTCTTGTTCCTTGTCAATTTAAAACCAGAATTCTCGAGTTCAATATTAGAAGAGGCAAAAGCAACTTTGGCATTGTCTTTATTTTTGTTACCGTGCCGCTTCGGCAGGACAGCTCGGGTTTGGCTGCCGCTGTACGAGCGGGCGCAGTCATGCCACCGTATACAAGGTAGAGAGACTGACAAAAACGAAAAAGTTTTTTAGGAGCACAGATAATGGTGGTGACGAGAAAACAGTTGGCAACAGAGATCTATTCCGCTTTTGAATTCCGCTCTAATGAGTGGAGCAAAAAAAAGGTTATCCTTTTGTGTATCACATGTTTATGTTTCTGGACGAGGGCTCTAGCTTGGTACTTGAATACGGCGACTCAGCCCGCAGCACGAGCGGCAGTCAAAACCGAACTGTCCTAACGAAAAGACACGATAACAGTCTTTTTCCTCGTAGCCAACAAACACTAAGAGTTGCTTTGGCCTCTTCTAATAGTTAAGTCAAAAATTCTGGGTTTCATTTGGCCACGAACAACATATTATGCCCAAAAAATTCAAATATTTTCCTTACCTAGTGGTATTCGACGAACTATATAGCTATATAGCTAGAAACGTTGCCCAAATGCAATGCCTTGCCTGTTTTTAAACATACATCAAGACAGTACAGTTATCACACGTTCTGAATTCTGATTGGTCAATTCCAGTTTCAGGTGCGTCAGCCCTATGCAAGGCTGTGTTATTAAGGGACCGGGGGGTGGGGGCGGGGTCGGAGGATTTTGGGGCGCATCATTGGATTTTAAGAATGACAGAAGGGGGGATCAGTCATAACTGAGAACCCAAAACAGGGCACCGCTAAATGCCACATACCCATACGGATTTGGTGGACGGCTATTTGGCCGTACTCTAAAAAGTAACTTTGCAGTTTTCTAGCACTTAGGATGGTAAGATAGCTGGTATGTCAACTGAGTGACATCAATCACATGGTTCTCAATTAAGACTTACAGTCTGAGACGTTTCAAGAAGAAAATAGTATTTAAAAAGATGACACAGCGCTACTTGCTACCTCTAATTTTATGATCATTTTCCGTAGCACTTTTCCCCCAAAAATGCATGAAATCGCATCTTTGGCAATCTACAATTTCAATTTTTTTCGGGGGAACATACCCCCGACCCTCTCCATGACCCAGGTTGGCTTGCCCCTTCGGGCGAATCAGGCCTCGCTTTAATTTATGCCGCCTGTTATGCTTTATTGGACCCTGATCAGAGAGACTGCACCATAGCGGCTCCGTTAATCAGCATCACAGTTAAAAATATTCCTTTCATATGACTATTAAAGCACTAAATATACACAGAAAAACATTATTGCTAGGGATTGCTAGCCTGTGTCGCTGACCGGGGATTTTGTGACACGTTCGGTTGCAACGCAGGCTAGCGATTTCCAGGGGATTTATAATTACATGTAAGTCAAACAAAAACAAACGCGTAAGGATTTATTTATGATTTATTTAACCGGCAACAGTAAAAATTAGACTGTATAATAAGGAACGATAAGAGATTCTGCAAAAAACGTTCAGAGAATGGGATGACAAAACTACTGGAAAGTCATCAGTTTACAATGCTGCGCAATCCACCCAAACAGCAGAGACCGCAATGTTGTACCCATCTCCAATCTGCAACCGACTTCACGAGGCCGCGATTAATTTGGCAACCGAAGAGAGCTGGGCACTGAGATTGCAGTTGTCACGTTGTCAGTCAGGCGGTGTGTTCGTCATTTTACGCGCCAGTCGATTCGCCCTCATTGCGTTACTGAACATATATCTTTGCTTGGGTGAGTTTCAGTCAAAGGTCTTGAAGGCAATAGTTTCATGCTTTAAGGATGGTGCCTACTTTTGTTAGTACGTACACGTTCTGCGCATCACGCAAGGCATGGTTTCAAACGTCACACACGCGCTAGCTATAGGATTGGCATTTATTTATTTATTTATTTATTTACTACAAATTTACTCCACTAAAAATTACATAGAGGATATTACACGGGGGCGCGAAAATATAAATTTTATTTTCGAGTGTTTTTTGCCACGAGAAAATAAAATTCATATCTTCAAGCCGCCGTGTAATGTTCTTTTTATTATATAGACATGCTGATGACGGCGTTTTTGATGATTTCCCGAAGATTTCCGACCACCTTCCGAAGATTTCCGAAGAAATTTCAAAATTGTTCCGAAGGCAGGACGAACGCTCCCGAACATTTTCCGAGAATTTCCAAAAATTTCCGAAGATGCCCGAAGATTGCCGAAGATTTTCTATAAACTCGCGTGTGAGATTATGGAAAATAAACCACTCGGGTCCCGGATGTATTTTTTATGAATTTTACGAGTGGTATATTTTTCAGTAAAACATCCGTGTCTATATAATAAAAACAGATAATAAATAAAATTAACCAAAAGCGCTGATGCGCCATACTAGGGATGCTCGCTCTAACAAAATATATAAAAAATGTATACAAGTATAAAAATAGATGTTCTAGTTATCCTTAATAAAGCTTAAAACATTCTTTTTAAAAGTTGCAATACTATTTGATTCTCCAATATGATTAGGTAAACCATTCCATTCATCAAAAATACGGTTAAAAAACTATACTTAAAACCATTAGTTCTGCTAAAATTTGGAAAAAGGTTCTGTGTGTCATTTCTCCTCAAGTTATAACCGTGTTACCGTCCTTACAAAATATGAGCTTATTTGGAATGTCTATATCATAATGGCAATCAATTACATTGAACAAAAATTTAACATCTCCAATGAACCTCCAATCAAACGTAATCAACAAAAGTTAACATGTAAAATGAAAGCAAAATTTTGCTACTGTGACCGAATCAAGTTTAATGAACCTGTACTAAACCAGGAACACCAGAATAGCAGCGTATCGCTAACCACTAACTGTTAACGGCTTCCCTGAAAAACTAGAGCTGTTATCTGTGGGAATCATACTGAAATCCAACCGTAAACATGTACCTGTAGATGGCATAGTGTGCGCGCAAAACAACTGAGTGCGACAGACGCAAATGTTTCACTTTCGCTGCAGCGGACGATTTTGTTATTAAAAACATACCAAAAGTGGTTTTAATGTTACTATTTACCATGAAGTTTTTAAGTTCTTTATTGATATGATTGCTTTTTTGTATGCAAAGGCGAATTCTAAGGATATCTGTAACAAAAAATCATTTTCTTTTTTTTTTTTAGAAAAATGCTGATGTCAGCATTTTTGTTGAGATTCAAGGCTAATTATCTCGAAAAAATACGTTTTATGGTCTTAATCTCGCGTAAAAACCTTTGTATTTAGTAGGCTCCGTCCTTAATCACTCTTGTCACGATCAAGTCGTTAAGAAACCTGACCACTACCTGTATTGGCACTAAATTCCTTTAAATTAAGCTAATGAACCTAGCAAAGTACCTCTAGCAATCTGACTGTCAGTTAGGAGATAACGTAGTCAAACCAGAAGGTTCTCGAAGAAAACAAAAAACTTCTCGTTTCTACGGAAAAAATCCTCTAGCATTTACTGACTGGTTGAAGATACCAACATTTTCCAGTGTTTTTCAACTGTTGCGGGAGAGTATAAGGGACACTTGCATGACTTTTCAGTAATACATATTTTTAAGTGATACACTATTTTAACGACAGTATTGAAGAAAATCCCACCCAATATCAAATCGAGCTGGGCGAGCGCATCAAATCAAATCATATCGAACTGGGTGAGCGAATGTGACTTCCACTCAGCCGTGGTCGAAACGGCAGTAATGAACAAAAGTTCTTTTCAGAATTACAAACTACCGATAATCCTGAGTGTAAATCATTTTCTGCCTGGTAATGAAGTAAATAGTAGATTTCAAGAGTTCATATCTTTCATTTATCTTTCATTTTCCTTTTTCACATAGCTATATCACTGAACTTTGTCCAGTTGACAAAGGTGGTAAATAACGTTATTATTATGAGTTTGAAATTAACATAACGATTTCTTCATGCACATGCTCTGTTATTAAAATGTTTTCAGCCTTTCGCGCCATAGTTACCTGAAAATTCTAAGAACATCTAATCGCTCGCCTGGACAGAAACGTCAGAACTGATGAAACTTCTTACGATTGTATCTCGTATCTCTACCGTGTTGGGGAATGGAAGTTAGGTGGGATAAAAATTACCGGAAGTAAAGAAGCCACTTTCTTAGAAATGAGCTCACTAGTTCCTTGTTTCCGAGAAATTTTTGCAGGGAGTGGGGGTCATTAAAAACGCAGAAAATAATAACTCCATAAAGTGCTTAACAAGTTGACATCGAACGATTTCGGTGCGATACAAATACTCCCGAAGCGCTATAATTTCACAAGTTGACAGAGGAAAGCGCGAAAATTCCATCAAACTCAAATTCGCTTCGGTCGATGCGCTTAGTGCAGTCTCTCTAAGCAAGCTGTAGTCAAACAGTGATTTCTGGAAAGAGTTTTTTAAAGGTTTTTTAATTTGAAGTTAGGTTCTAGGTTTCTTCATTCCAAAACATTCAAGAACAAACGGGAGGTAGGTTCATTTACTCTTGCAGTGTGCCACTAGAACAATAACGCTGAATAATTACTACGTCCATGCTATACTATTCATAGCCAATCAAAATCAAGATCACATGCCAAACATGTACACATTGCGAGCCTATGATTCACTTCCGTTCGCGGCGTTCCATCATATGTACTCTAGAACGAACAGGTATCAGTGAATAAAATGGCCGAGCAGACACGGTGGCTTGATGGACAGGCTAAGGTCCCAGGAATCGTGGAGAAAATTTGCCCTAAAAGACATATCACACAAAATCAATGGCTGAGGGAATGGAACGAAATGTACCTTAATGATAAGTCTAAACACCGCTACGACTACATCTCTGATTATGAGTGTATTTTCAATGATCCTTTCAAAACGTTAAAGTACATTTATCTGGAGTCATGGGACAAACTACAAGCAGCCAAACTGCAAGGAACACACATATCCATCACCAATGTTGCGCACTTCACGAAAAACAATTTTGCTGATGGGATTATTGAGTCTGGAGGCTTCAGAGGAGGAATTAAGAAATACGATGAAAATGCAAAAGGAGACGATGTCAAAGCGAAGTTCTCGTGGTGGAGCCCTGTATTTGGCGAGGATGACATAAAGCTGGTAAGGAAAACCCTGGGAGCAGCTATACAACCTTTCATTGCTGAACTCCGTGATCAGTCCAACAATGAGGACGATGAGGAAATCAGCGGCGAAGAAAACGATGAGGAAGGTAGCGAACAAATTGATGAGAGAGACAGCGAACGAAACGATGAGGATGGCAGCGAACAAAGCGATGAAAATTGTGATGATGATGATCAAGATGACCTAGCACAGTTACCAAAACAGTTCGCCACCTCTGAGGCTTTCAAACCAAATGCACAACGCTATGGACGCTCCTACTTTCAGTATGACATAAACGATTTATGTGATTATTACCGCGTCCACTTCGACGATGAGGTGCAGTTCAAAATACTGGGAACATTCAGCTACAAGAAACAGGTTATGCATGCAGTTCTTATTTGCAGCCAAGAAAATGGCAATGGTCTCTTTAAAGAGTACCTGCCTGTGTTAACACCGGAGGAAGACAGTGACAACAAAGCAGTTGTAACACGAGACAACAATGGAGACTGGGTATGGAAACCTCAAGCAACAGGAACTGTGATCAAGCGACTGCCCGATCAAATGGATTATCCCATGTATCGCAGATGGGAGCATGTGGCCTTCGCATTTCATATACCTGAAGAGTGGCGGTTGGACTCATACAACGAGCAGCTCATGATTGTACCAGAACTAGGCGAAAATTTACATCGTCTAGACGAGAGCCAATGCATGTAGCCGAAAAGCGAAAGAGAGAACTGTTCTGTGTGTGTTTTGATCGATTCCGGCTTTTTCTTCTGACTATAGACACTATTAAGTAAGAACTTGAACTGCTGCGGGTGAGCCTTTGTGTGAATAGCCAGAGCTAAGCTTGTAGTGAGTGCAATATACATTTTGAATTGCAAGAGGCCTAACAGTAGATAGTCAAATGCATGTTACTCTGCTAGCGGTAATCCAGAACTACCAGGAATTGTTTCAAATCGGGGTAAAAGTTTAAAACTGTATGAATGATGCTTGTCAGTGATAGAGATAAATGTAAAGACTGAACAAAATTAGGTAAACAAATGAGTACATTATGATGCCGGACTGGCACTGTCCATCGAGGCGGCTGGTTATGAAGCGCGATGACAATACATTACACCAAAATATTGGACTTAAACATCAGCTGAAACATTCATTCAAACTGGTGGCGAAGCTTTCGTAAAAGTAGTTTTGAGCAAGACAAACATAGAGCTCGACTTCGCGCAAGCTGCATAATTAACCCAGACTTCATTCAGTACTGTATTTCAAAAGAACACTGGCATGGTCGTCACTTAACTATCTCGCAGTCAGACTCTGGGCCTCTGAAAGAATTCCTTGTTCTTTACCTCTGTTATCATGTTATGATAGCGATGTAAGTTTTGCATTATAAAGTAATAAACTAATATTAGATTGGGAAGTTAGCAATAAACCTTTAAACTGTATAAGTGATGTTTGTCAGCCGCGTAATTCAGGGTAAGGTAAACAAATAAGCTCAAATATAAAGCACAGTATGATGAAGACAGTGACTGGTTATCTCAGTAGCGCGATGGCAAAATAATATACCATAATAGTGGACTTAAACATACCAGACGGCCGGCGAAGCTACAGTAAAGGGAGCTTTGAGCTAGACAAGCGTGCAGCTCGACTTCGCGTAAGCTGTATAACTTCGATCTCATTCTGCGTGCTGTGTTTCAAACTGAACACTGCATGAAGTCAAAAATATTTTAGTCGCATAGTCGTCGACGTCACCTAACTATCTCGCAGTCAAACTCTAGGCCGCTGAAATAATTCGTAGTTCTTTACCCCAAAAGTAAACCATCAAAGGAAATTTTTGGCTTGTTTGTGCTATTTTACCCGGTATGACCAATCGATAAAAACCGATATCGGAAAACCGTTCGATAAATCGATATCAATCGATAATTTTTAATTAATCGATATCGATTTTATCGATCAATCGATAGAAATCGATACTCACAGTCTTCCGCGTATTTAACGATATCGATTTTATCGTTCATTACCTCTCTTCTGCTTTAGTTGCGGAGTTCATCATTTACTTCGTTTTACTTATTTATAGAATGATTTTAGCTCTGATTTGTAGTATGATTTTTGCGGCGGCGAGGGTTTTGCTGACAAAACATTTACTGGAGACAATGTCTAGCATTACAACTACGCAGCTTCGTACTTCGTAGTACATGTATTTGTAGGATGTCATTACGACATTTAGCTTGAACAGTTTCTGAGTAAATACAAAAAGCGGTTATGTTATGTTGCGTTTCCCCGTTGAATCATGCCAGGGAATCGTGTTAATATTATTTGATTATCAGTATTCATTCAATTATCGATTTGTTAAATAAATCTTTAAATTCGTCCTACTTGATTCATTGAATCGTAAGAGTGTTTTTATGGAAGATTTGATACATTTTAGAAATTCGATAAAATCGATAACATTAATTTAAAAATCGATAATTATCGATTACTCACAACGTGTCCTTTTATCGATTTTAATCGATTTCCGATACAATTTACTAATTTTTATCGATTGTTATCGAATGTTATCGATTATCGGTTTTATCGATTGCACATGCCGGGTATTTTAGAAATATCTGACTTCGCTCGAGTCAGATAACAATGCTGTACAAGCTAATTACTGGAGGGCGATTTCACAACATTACCATACTTATGAATAATAAAAGAACCTCCCTTCCATATAGTTCCTGTTAAAGACTTCCACTCAGCCGTGGTCGAAACGGCAGTAATGAACAAAAGTTCTTTTCAGAATTATCAACTATCGATAATCCTGAGTTTAAATCATTTTCTGCCTAGTAATGAAGATTTCAATAGTTCATATCTTTCATTTTCCTCTTTCACATAGCTATATCACTGAACTTTGTCCAGTTGACAAAGGAGGTAAATAACGTTATTATTACGAGTTTGAAATTAACAATGAGCTTATTTGTTTACCTTAAGATTTCTTTATGCACATGCTCTGTTATTAAAATGTTTTCAGCCTTTCGCGCCACAGTTACATGAAAATTCTAAGAACATCTAATCGCTCGCCTGGATAGAAATGTCAGAACTGATGAAACTTCTTACGACTGTATCTAGTATCTCTACCGTTTTGGGGAATGGAAGTTAGGTGGGATAAAAATTACCGGAAGTAAAGAAGCCACTTTCTTAGAAATGAGCTCACTAGTTCCTTGTTTCCGAGAAAAGTTTTGCAGGGAGAGGGGGTCATTAGAAACGCAGAAAATAATAGCAACTCCATAAAGTGCTTAACAAGTTGACATCGAACGATTTCGGTGCGATACAAATACAATGAAAATACAAAAAGGCACGATGTCAAAGCGCAGTTCTCGTGGTGGAGCCCTATATTTGGCGAGGATGACACAAAGCTGGTAAGGGACACTCTGGGAGCAGCTATACAACCATTCGTTGCTGAACTCCGTGATCAGTCCAACAATGAAGACGATGGGGAAATTAGCGATCAATTCCATGGGGACGGCACCGATCAAGACGATGAAAAAGACAGTGATAAAAAAAAAATCGAGGAAGGCAGCGAAAAAAAACGATAATGATGATCAAGATAGTGATCAAGATAACTTAACACAGTTACTAAAACAGTTCGCCACTTCTAAGGCTTTCAACCGAAACGAACAACGCTATGGAGGGGTCTACTTTCAGTATGACATAAACGATTTATTTCATTATTACGGCGCCCACTTCAACGGTGAGGTGCAGTTCAAAGTACTGGGAACGTTCGGTTACACGCAAGAGGTAATGCAGCCAAGAAAATGGCGCTGACATGTTCAGAGCGTACCCTCCTGTCTTAACACCGGAGGAAGATGTTAACAACGAAGCAGTTGTAACACGAGACGACAATGGTAACTGGGTGTGGAAACCTCAAGCAACAGGCGGAACTGTGATCAATCGACTGCCCGATCGAAATGTTTATCCCATGTATCGCAGATGGGAGCATGTGGCCTTTGCATTTCATATACCTGACGACCAGCAGTTCATGTCTGTACCAGAACTAAGCGGCAATTTACATCAGATTTGAAGAGGACCAATAGCCGGCGAAAAACGAAAGCGAGAACTGTTCTGTGTGTTTGATCGCTTCCGCTTTTGTGTGACTATAGACGCTATGAAGTAAAACCTTTGGCAGCTGCAACCTTTGTGCAACCTTTTAAATAACCAGAGCTAAGTTGTATGTAAGGTGATGATGCCGCATCTCGATTATGATGTATTTATGAGTGCAAAACGAAACGTAGTTATTAGACTAATAATATTACAAATCATAGTTATTCTGTTACACACAGTCTGCCAGTTGATCTTTCCTTTACAAAAATTTAACCGTAGACTTTTACAGAGCACCAATGAACCAAAACAGAGGTAGATTAGGTAGTTTCTTTGATAAAGTGATGAATTAGTCCTCAATCATACTAAAAACAATATATATTCAAATCGAATGAAATGTTGTAACTGAGGAACGCAACGATGGTTTCATGATGTTGTGTAAGCAATTTAGTGGTGAAATATCGTGTTGTCATGTTATAGTAATGTAAGTTTATCATTATAAAGTAATAAAAGTATTAGATTGGGAAGTAGGCAATAAACCTTTAAACTGTACGAGTGATGTTTGTCAGCCGTGTAATTCAGGGTAAGGTAAACAAATAAGCTCAGATATAAAGTACAGTATGATGAAGACAGTGACTGGTTACATCAGTAGTGCGATGGTTTGTTTGTGCTAGTTTAGGAATACCTGACTTCGCTCGAGTCAGATAACAATGCTGTACAAGCTAATTACTGGAGGGCGTTTTCACAACATTACCATACTTTCCGGTTTGCTTATAAATAATAAAAAAACCTCCCATCCATATAATTCCTGTTAAGGACACTAGACAAAGGCCCATTTTGATTAGTTAATAATTGTCTCTATTCATCATATGGCTGTGTCTCACAAGAACTGGGAACTACCGAATTCCTGAAT
>OZ026599.1:36971036-37008036 GCA_964020085.1 Micromussa lordhowensis | reverse complement strand
TTGATTGGCTGAAATCGATATTGAAAGCCGTCTACATTTTCCCATCTAGACCAGCATCTAGACTGGTAATATTTTGCGGTGAAAAAGTTGCAAACTGAAATGCAAAAATATTGACTACTTTCTTCTACGAATATTTATTTATGGAAGTGCCAAAAAGCCTGATGAGAAAAAAAGTAAAGAGAACAAGCAAACTTTGGCAGAATTAAGTTCAGCTTATCATCGCTGTTCACTTATTAACCGAGCTTAGTCGGTCTGTATGGGAGAATCTTGACCTCGGTCGTGTGTACAGACCTCACTGTGTTCGGTCTGTACTCACGACCTCGGTCAAGATTCTCCCATACAGACCTACTGCTTGGTTAATAAGAGCTAAATCTTAGTTACAATGTTTACTTCACCCTACCTCACTGTAAACTGTGACAGTTCTTCTTTTTTTGATAGACCTATAGGGTTACCCTGGCGCTAGGGTAACCTTAAGCGAGCGCTAATAAATGCCGGCAAAACAAACAAATTGTGATTTAAGGAACACGGTATAAGTTGACAATTTGTTTTAGTTTTGCTTTGCATAGAAAAAAATTTGAATAACTACTCCTTGGGACGAAATTTTGGAAAAACTTTTGTTGCTACTGTCGCTAGAATATTCGATTGCAGAATTGTTTATAGTTTTGCTGTCAAACTAATCCCAAACTAAAGAACAATAACTGTCTGGGATTTTACATGTGAGTGAGCTTGAAAAATGAAATGATTTGAGTGGAACTGGTAAAACTACGTACAGTAATTCAAGCCAAATAAGTTCTGGCAATAAAATTATTACGGATTGAATGGAATATTTACCAGGTTAAGCGTGACGGGCCGGAGTAGTCTCGGGTAGGATAACCCTACCTGAAAAAGCGATTATTTGGATCACTAACATTAAATTGGAAATACAAGCTTACCTCAGCATTTGGTCTTTGTCATTCTCCACATCTTTCAGGGCTCTTACTGCTTCTTCTTGCTGAATGGCAGATGACTGTGACTGTGGAAATAATTTGGTGAAGCAATAACAGTGTTTGGACTCCATCTTCGACTGTAGAGCACAGAACTCGTTGTTACTGTTATAAATAAAATGCAATAAACTGTGTTGAAGTTTTGATTGATTTTTTTTGTCGTATACATTTATAGGAGTGAGTGGGATGCATGGATCTGCTGTTTAAATATTTTGTTAAATATAACTCAAAGGCCAAGAAGTATTTAAGAACTACTGCGGTTATAATTAAATATGCCCCTAACCTCTCGTGGTTCATATATTTTTTTTCAGAATTAAGTACATGTAGGGAGTTTCATAGTTATAGTTATCCAGCCAGCTATCGGTCAAAATAGAAATAGGGGAGTTTTTTTGCACTAAATTAAAAGGTTTCCTAATGGGTAAATAAATATCGCGAGAATACTTCACGGATTTTGGTAAGTATTTGTAATTTAGATCTTCAAGAAAATAACGATGAAGCTATTTCTACAAACATTCCGCGGAAAAGTCAGCATAAGTGTCCAAGAACAAAGCACACGAACCGTTCCATCCATTCCAATGCAGTACATGTACTTGACAGATCGTCGTAACAATACGTTGGGGCCAGACAGTTGGCCAGGCTTAGGTGACATCCACTCAGCACCAAAGCAGGGCTTATAAGGTGCCAGCCAACACTTGAATTGTCCTTGACCAACAACTTCCTGAGGCCGCCATCTTGGTTCGTGGTAACCGCGCCTTCCAAGTGCAAATTTACACTCCCCTCCCCTGCTTGGTGTTTTTGTAAGATTTTCATCGCATACACTAAAATACGATTTAGATTATTGATATTTTGAGCACGGTACTGTGTTCTGTAGATTCATTTTTTTTTTTCACCTACAGCACTTTTAATACAACATTTAAGGTTGCAAAATTACAATACAAGAGTATGTAAGGTGGTTCGAAGTAGTTTTCATTTTCCCGAGACAAGTTCACAAATTCTTTTCTAATTTATGTATGATTCATCGTATTACTATGAAATTTGGCACAGAAATAAAAGAAACATCATAGATTCATTACATGACATTCATTTCAGAAAACCTGTTACCATAGCAACCATATGACGCATTCAGTTGAGCCCCTAAAATCGAAATATATTGTCTTTTTTAAAAAATTGGTCGGTGAAATCTTCTCAAACTGCAATATTATATGTCACCAGAAATGACCTTCAACATATTTCAGTTTAAAAAAAATCTGTAGGGTAGATTAAGAAAAAATCCTCTTTTTGACTATTGTTCTCTTATTTTTTTTTCCTGCCTACAGAATTTTTTAAAAATCGGACTATGTATGCAGCCAATTGATCCTGGTTATCACCGAAAAAATGAAAAAAATCCACCGAGCGGAAGCGGAAATATGAGCGATTAAAGACATAAAAACTCCAAAGTTTCGACACGACAAGATCAGCATTTGCGCATGTGCGTCAACTGCACGCGCGAGATTAGGCTTGTGGATTAGAACCCAGTTTGCGCGCGCCATAAAACTGTTTCGAACCACCTGTAAGAGAATAAACTTTTTGTTGTAAGTTTATTCTGTAGATTCATGTCTTCAGAGTTCTTCAGAACTAATGATAAAAGAATTGGCATTCTCAAACTCAATAATAATTCATCAAGTTAAAACAAAGTAAATCATGACCGTGACGGTGGTTTGGATATCCGGTCTTAATTAGCATAGATTTTGACGATTTTACTTCTCCGTTTACTCCTTAGTTTTTGTTTCGATTGAGAAGATATATCAAACACTCGAGACAGTGTTTCATCGGCTATCCAAACACCTCGAATTTCGTCAAAAATACTCCGCTGCGCGTCGTATTTTCAACTCTCTTCTCGGTGTTAGCATATCCCGATGAAACACTGTCACTCGTGTTTGATATATTACTTGAAAGGTGTTGGGAAAAGCGTGGCGATTTTTGATTTTGTGTTAGAACGTTTAGTTCGAAAATGAAAATAAACGAAATGGTATAGGTTTCTTTAGTTTCGTTTTGAACGAAAGACACGAAAATGAAAGCCTACTTTTCATTTTGATTTTTATTCAAATCAATAACTGAAAGTCATGTTTTAAATTTTTGATTTTTGAGTTTGGATTTTTATAAAAATGAAATGGACGAAAGGTACACGCACCAGGCCAACCCCTTTAACAAATGAAGCAGCGCAACATTTAAGAAATAGACCAGGCGTAAGCGGTGATTTGAAAAAATAACCGTGGACGGAAGATTGAACTGAGTTGAAAAAATCTTAAAATCATAAACACATGATTTGAAATCAGAATTTATTAGATCAAGCCATAAACGCATGAATTGAAATCAGGATTCGTTATATCAAATCAAAAACACAGTATTTGAAATCAGATTTTACCATATCAAATCATAACCGCGTGATTTGAAATAATAATTTCTTATATCAAATCACAACCGCATGATTTGAAATTAGAATAGACCTCTTTAGCTTGGGCAGTTTGTTTTCCCATTTCAGACCATGTGATATTCTCCAGAGAATAGTTCTTTTATCCATCTAAAAGTTATTCATTCATATGCACATGACTATTTCAAAATTTGAAAGCAAGAATTCTCAAGAGTATCATCACATGGTCTGAAATGGGAAAACAAACTGCCCAAGCTAAAGAGGTCTATTTATTATATCAACGTATGATTTGAAATAATAATTTATTATATCAAGTCAAACGAGGAGGGGGAGAGGAGAAAAGAAGGTGACGCTTGCAGACAGACCCCTGGATTTTGAAAACCGACAGTCAGCCTTTCATGTCTGAGTGCGCACACTGAGATTTCATGCTGTCATGGGCTGTCATAAATCAACCAATAAAATCTTCGGCCTTCCGTAGCGGAAGTGAACTTTAGAGCACGTGTTGAACCAAAACAAACGCTTGCCAAAATATGTCCAAAACAACGAGCGTACGTTGGGAATGGAGAAATCTCGATGAATTCCTCTCGCTCAGTGTCCAAGAACAGAGAGGAGAGCAAAACGCTTTCTGTTTTGAGCTGCACAAGGTAAAAGTTGATCTCGTTTAATAATCCCTGTCGTATCTTTTGGTGTGGTGAGGGTCATAACTTTTTTGAGTCATACAAAGGGGCGGGTTACATCTTTTCCTGCAGTAAATTGGCGGAAGGCATAAAGTAATGGTGTATCTCTGGACATAATAGTGAGGTCTTACACCTAGTACTATCCCACATACCGCTGAGCAGCAAGTACTCTTGACTCGTCTCTAGGCCCCAGTTGTTCGTAGGCTGGTTAACGTTATCCACCGGATAAATCGCTATCCAGTGGATAAGTGTTAACAAAACAAACCACGCTATCCACTGGCCATGGATGGTGATTTATCCGGTTGATAGCGTTATCCACAAATTGAACAACCCGAGCCTGGGCTCTAAACGTCGGAAGTCAATGGCAACACGTACAAAAGGACCACAAAGATTGATTATCATTCATACAAAGCCAAAGCAGAAAAAAAGTTCTGAGACGTGCGGTTTTCATGCATTCAGTGTGTTCAAGTTGTTTTTTTTAATTTCCTGAATCGGCATGCACACAATTCGACATGGATTTATTTAAGTTTAGAAGATTTACGTCCGTTTTATACCGTTTTAAAATGTAGACTCCATAAGGAGTGTTTAAAGCTTTCGTCAGATTTACCATTAAGATGCCCTTCTTTTGTTGAAATTAAAGCGTAGAAATAATTTTGCATGTGAAATGTGTGAGAGGAAAGGCGTTACGTTTCTCACAGGACGCCAACAACGTGAATTCCAAATGTCGTTCGGACGTGCCAAATGATTCTTAACGTGCTTTAGAAACGATTGCCACAACAAAGCTCGCGATTCCAGCGGGTTTAGACAAAGTTTATTGAAGCGACGCGTTGACACGTTACATAGACGGTTAAACTTGTAAAATCGGTACGATGTGCAGCGAAGCGGTATAAAACCCCATCTACACGAGCAATTTTTATGTGGCAATTTTTATTCGCCCGTGTAGATGGCTCGACAAATACTTGTTGTTAATTTGCGTCAGTAATAATTTCGCACAGCGGAGATGCCCATGGAAAGGCAAAAAGCAAGATGGCGCCATGCTGGATGCGCAAATGTTAGGGACTTTATGGACTGGGTTCTACAGACGATGTTGAAAAAAGTGTCACATTTTATGTGACGAGTCGTCTACACGAGCAATTTTCACATGTGACAATTTTTTTTTTGTCTCATAAAAACAGGCGCGCCAGTTTTTCAGCACATGCAGTTGTCACATTAAAATTGGTCATTTCTCATCATCTACACGGGCAAATAAGAATTGCCATATAAAAATTGCTCGTGTGGACGGGGCTTAACAAAGCGGTAAACCAAGCGATGTAACAAAGCGATAACCAAAGCGGTTTCGAAAGACAAAGGACCAAATATAGCGAAAACATGTGAAATATCAATACAAAGAAACTTCTAAAGGCTAGAAAGGAAATGCGAAAAGGCCATGAATATTTGGCAGCAACAAATGGAGCGTGCCAAACGAAAAATAAAGAAACTGGCACTTTTTCCAAAATTTCTTTTCGCCCAATTGTCGTAAGATAAAATAAAATGCCATCAATGTTGCGTTCCACGTGATAGAACTGTCACGGTTGCAGTCAGATCACCTTGTATACGTACAACTGATCGCTTTGCATTTCTCAGTTCTTTAATTCAACAACGCCTTAATTTGAAAACATTGCAAAGTCAGTGACGCAATTATTTATAGCAGTCATCATTGGACATTGGAGGGCGTGATATTCTCGTCGTATTTTGCAATCCAATGAACCAAAGACATGAAACATCCAGAATGGTATGGTGCATTTTAAACATAGCACGCATTTCGGAATGTATGAATATATAAGCAGTGTCAAGCAACACAACAATTATCGGTGTTGGTCGACGATGTCTCGGGAAGATGAATGGTCATCTTTCTCTCCGATGTGCTCGCTTCAGATAAGTTCATGTTTCTTCTCTTCTCTGAGTTGCGATTCATCCTCCTAGTTTTTAGGTTTTAGTTGATTTTGCTAGCTTGGGCCAAAATTGTTTGATACCTAAATATATCCATTCTGTCATGAAGACTTCACGTGCAAATATCCATGCCGTGTTGGTTGTCAAAAAATGGTGGAGTTGCCAAAATATTTGATTTAGTCGTACTACTGTAGGTTAACAGTTTCGTTTCGTAATATTCTTAATTGTCTACCTAAAGCCCTTGTTCTATTACAATTTGAAAATTTCCAGATTTTGAGTGTAACCACGTAGATATTTTCCTTTGCTTGAAATGGCGAGGACATAGTTTGTTGTAAATTCCTAGACTGGCTTTCTCCTGCCTCTCAGTTTCGGTAGCGTCTTCCGCTAATTGGTAAAATTCTATCATTTCCCGGAGAAGCAAGTAGTTTTGATAAACGTTTATTCCAATATGGAGAGAAAGGTGGTTACACTGGTCTTAGTTAGTTTGTTATAGCCAGTCAAGATTCACTTGAACATTCAGGATTTATGAATTTCTAGCCAAACGTACTAGCGGGCGTGTTCGAAGGAACAACTGCACTTCGAGTCTTGGAGGCCATGTTCAGCCGGCTTGACCGAAATCAGAATTTCAGTATTTCATCCCAAACGATCCCTTCAAGTTGAAACATCTCTATGCATGGAAGTTCAGATAAGTTAATGCACGTCAATTTTATTTAATCTCTTGAGCCCTTTAAAAATGATTCTTTTGATAACGCAATTTGCCTACACTTGGAGATGCCTGCCTGCATTAACTTATCTGAACTTCCATGCATAGTTTTAGCATCATAACATTGAGTATTATAGTATTATAATTTTAGCATTTTAGGTGTCCCCTATTAGTAGAGGGCCTGTCCCTCGGCTAGCTTCCTCCAGACACGTAAATAAAGTTTCTATCTATCTATCTATCTATCTATCTGTTTCGCTCTAAGTGTTTTCAACATTTTCCCCCAACGCTTAGCATAGCTGAGAGAGTTGATGCAGGGTTCAAATATTACGACAGAAAATTTCCTGAATCCTGTTTTCAGTGCACAACCTAGCCCAAAAAGATTGCGGGGAATGCGTACAGCATTTGAAATACTTGAACATTCGATCCAGCAGATCTTTCAATATCCGATTTGAAGTTTTGCGTTTCAGGTGCCCATCTTTCAGGAGTGGACTCGGCGGATCGATATCGGTTTACAAGCTCGATTACCAGTAATCCACTACGAAATACAATTCAAGTACGATACCATCGGCTAGGTTTCGTTATGCAGGGTGTTTACAAGTAAAATGATCGTCATTAGAATAATCCTCGTTTACATTTTAGGGCGTTGAACCACAAGTCGGATGATGCACGTTCACCTCTTTTGAGACCGGGTTCTGTATTTTTCTACAACGGTGGAGGAACTCTTCTCCCTTCTACAACGGTGGAGGAACTCTTCTCCCTTCTTACGTAACTTCAAGAATATTCAATCGAGCATGATGAGGAAACTTAGTTGGTATACAGTGACAAAAGTGGGTTTAAAAATATTTCATTAAAAGTATGCAACACGAAGTGATAACGTCATACTTGCAAGAAAATTGAGTCATTCCACTCAAACAGTCGGCATTCAGTCGAATCTCTTGCTATTTTTGAATTGTCACAAAACCTCAAAACGGTTCAAAGCAGTAATCAAAATCGACCACCTGATACAGAAAAACGTCATGAAACTTGTTATACCAAGTTGTTTACAGAATGTAAAGTTTGTTACCTTCTGCTGAATAAATATGGAAAATTTACAAACGGTCAAATTCAACGCAGGCACCCTACATCCCCGCCCTAGTTTGGATAAGGTTAAATAAACTCCCTGAACATGACGATTTGAAACACAAAAATGTTCTACAATTGAGATTGAAATCAAATACTCTGGCTATATTGTTATGATAGAAAATACAACACAACTCCAACAGTAGAGAGCTTTATAATGCGATCGGTTCAGCAACTGGATACCCAGAAATGGGAGCTTTCCATTGAATTCGGTTTCCATCGTGAATTTTACGGACGAATGTGCTTTGCTAAGCGTGGCCAGAAAGTTAGACGATGTTGCTATACTCGACATGATGGTGAGCGTATCGTCAACATAGCTTCGATAGAAAGTAGGGAGTTTACCTTCTCGCTCAAGGTTTTCTTCGATGTGGGACATGAAAACATAAGCTAGTAAGGGACCAAGAGGTGATCCCATAGCCACGCCATCAGTCCGTACAGGGCTCCATTGAACATTGTTAGCTACACTGAGAGGTGTAGCTAGCAACTTGACTACTCCGAAACGTCGGATTTTATCATTGTTTTTACCGTTTCATGCATTACTATATCGAGGATTTTATACTGGAGGAGAGCGTTTCGCTACCGGACATTGTCTTGTTGAGCCACCAAATTCCAAGAAGTAAACGACTGTCTCTTTAATTTTCATTGATTTCTCTGTTAATAATTAAAAGTCAACATCTCCCTCAATAGTATAATTAGCTTCAATGAAAGTTTATTCAGAGAGGGCGAAAAAGGTGATACAGTCAGCTAATTTTGGTATTTTTATTTCATTCATTATTCCTTAGGAAAGAATTGTGTTCAGCTGATATGCCATCCCTGAGTCATGTCCCTGTTCTTGGCTTCAGGATTGATTCTCCCGTGCCTTGCGCTGGTGAGCTACAGTCTCGGCCATGTTTTGTAATTACTATATGTATTGTGACTTGTCCAAATATAAGTAGTGTAAGGAGCATGTACAGTGTAAGTGTAAAATTTCGTGTAAGTATAGTGTTGCTACTGTAAGAAGTGTGAGTGTTTGCCCTCTCAAAAAATGATTTGTAATAGACCATTTCCGATATATTAAAATTCTTACTTGGCTTCGAGGCTTGGGAGAATCAAATCGAGGTTGAGGGATGCCCCAAGCCTCGGAGCCATGTTAGAATTTTAATATGTCAGAAATGGTCTATTAATTTGCATTGCCATCAAATTGATATGCTCAATTAACTTTGCATGGCAGTCAAACCTCTCTGTTGAAGTAATATATACACACGTCAACGCAAAGGAACTATAATAATTACAGCATAATATATTTAGGAGAAAATTAAACTGCTCTATTTCTCTCGCGTTGCTTTTCAATAGCATATTGATTGAACTTCTCACAATGAGTGCCAAATTTAAAATTTAAAAGCTGCAATGGACTTGTACTTACTTTAAAAGACAGCAAGGGGGATCTGAAAATGGTCCTTGTTACTGGGGGAGGAGAGAGGAGCAGCCTAAAAGTTGAAAGGGTTACAAAAACGTCATGCTTCCAATTTTGATTTTTTTCCCCAGCTTATATCAATAAACTTTTCCTAATTGAGTGATGTTTGATGTTTTTTTCTAGGCCCGGCAAGGGTAGTGTGAAGCTTCCGCCTCTATGGAAGTGGACAGTTGGAAGCAGCTACAGTTTATTTCAGATAAGTAAACTCACGCTTTATTTAAAAAAGGCCTTGAGGTTGTACTTCATATAGAGAAACACACTAAGAAACTTGTGGTTCTCTGAACTAGAAAATATCCAAGTTTAAAAAACTGTGGAAATAATATAAACAAGATGAAACTACATCAAGAGATTATCAAGGTAAGAGAGTGAATCCCTCATATAGGTCCTCTAACTAAGGTAATCCCTCTTAAGTTATTTTTAGACATGGTACCCAGTTCTTCCGAGGATGCCACTCGCGCGATGCGTGGACAAGCAAGCGACTTTCTCGATTTTTACCCGAGACGATATGGCGGGAACGCTATTTTATTTGTTTTGATTTCGTTTCATAGCAGAGATGTTTTCTGCACTCTCAGCTGTCTTTTCGTTCGGCTGGGCTTTCGTTTGTTTTGTGCTCGTTTGGCTGTTTACTCGGTTTCGGAGAGTTTAATTAAGCAAACTTTAACGGCAGCGGTGACTAATGAAGTGGGTGTATAAGCGTGCGTTATAATTCTTTGTTCATTTCTTTGCCGCTGATTACAAAAGGTGACAAAACAACAACGTGAAATAGCTACATTCTGCATATTCGAGAGAATAGGGACCTTAAGCAAACCACGACGGCAACGGCAACGAGAACGCCACAAACAAAAGGTTTAATGAGCAGAACAATAGCTGTGCACGTGCGTTATAATTCTTTGTACATTTCTTCGCCGTCCTCTCCAAAACAACGTTAGGGAGTTTTAGCATTGACGACGGCGACGCCGAGAACGACGCTATGTGAAAAAAGTATTTATATTTTACCCTCGAATGTCGCAACTGTGTAGATCTGTTCAGTTCGCCTATCGGTCTAAAATCCTGCTCAGGCTAAATATGTAATGACAGCGTTCAATTCCAAAGGAAGACACGAAAAATTAGCCATTGCGGTTCTCGTACTCCAAAATACGTAGAACTTGGTCATTTCACGTTGTTGTTTTGCAGAGGACGGGAAAGAAATGTACAAAGAATCAAAACGCACGTGCAGAACCATTGTTCTGCTCATTAAACCTTTTGTTTGCTGACGTTCTCGTTGCCGTTGCCGTCGTGATTTGCTAAAACTCTCTAACAACGTGAAATGACTAAGTTCTGGGTATTTTGGAGAACGTGAGCGACGGCGGCTTATTTTTCGTATTTTCATTTGGAATTGTACGCTGGCATTGCATATTAAGCTTGAGCAAGTTCTGAGACCGATAGACGGACTGAGCAGATCTAGGCATCTGCGAAATTCGACGGTAAAATATAAATTCATTTTTTTCTAGGCGTTGTCCTTGGCGTCGCCGTCGTCATTGCTTAAGGTCCCTAATGTGAGCTATACGACGGCCGATTCTTAAATTTTTATTTTCGAATTTTGACGCTGTCTTACATATTCTGTTTGGGATATTTCTGACAGCATAGACAAACTGAATGAATTAAATTCTTGCGAGATTCGTATGTTGAATATTGATGTTCCCTATGGCGTTGTTGCCGTTGCTGCTGACTGCTTTTGCTACGTGGACAGCCAGCGTCTTCCTGCCGCGGCACTTTCGACCATCTGTTTGTTCGGTTGCCTAGCTTGTGTTTGGGCGTTTGGTTTGCTTTACACTCGTTTGTCTACTCATTTCTCTGCCGTTTGTTCAGTTGTTACTGTTTTTGTTATGGACATCCGTTTCTTAGGCTAGGTTGCAGAATCAAAATATCATAGACTGACATCCCCACAGCGTTAGAGGTTTTCCTTTGCTTTGAAACAAAACGACGTAAACAGATGTTCCACGAAAACATCCACGCAACGCGCGAGGAATATCCGCGGAAGAACTTGGTCCAATGTCTAAAAATAACTTAGAGGGATTACCTTAGTTAGAGGACCTATATGAGGGATTCACTCTCTTACCTTGGTAATCTCTTGACTACATTCAATATTTCCATAGTATCTTATTTCTCTTTTCCTTACTATTTATATTAATTGATATTTTGATTTTGTTTTATAATGTACCTACTGTAATGCAAATTCTATATAACAGTGCAAAATAAAAGATTTCAAGATTTCAAGATTTAAAAAGTTTCAGTCCAGCTAAGAGTGTTATCAAAATCTTTTGTCTCCATGCTATGACATTACCACATCATAAGGAAAAATTTAGCAACTGGACATTGTCTTGTTGTGAGACAAATTCTATAAGAAGTAACATCACGATCCTAGAATTAAAAGCTAACGCTGATTGTAATATCAGTGGCCCGGTTGTCAGTTAATCCTGCAGGATACAAACGTTACCAAGAGTTCTCATACTGGAAAATAAAGAGCCACAACATTGGGATAAATGTGAATTAAAACTGAATTCGTCAGACGATTTGGATAATCAGGCCCAATTCATTACTACTTTAGCGGTCAAATATGTTTTGTTAGGTGAGAGTTCCAGTTGAATGTCTCATTAGTGTTGATCATAAACAAGAAGGACTGAAAGTCAAAATTAATGTTTTTGGACAGTGGATAATAATGTTTTGGACACCAATGTTTTTGGACAGTTTTTGGACTAGACAGTGCTTAAGCGCTTAAGACAGTGTTTAAGAAAGTGATTTGGAATGAAAACTGGGAGCAATTTAAATCAAAGGAAACAGACCATTTGTGAATCAGCTCATGTTTGCTTTCGAATACTTGTCTCTATCATCACATCCAAGAAGATTGACATATTGGTTTGTTGTTTCGTACATTGAATACACTAAAGCGGAGTATGTCGACAAGACATTGTTGATTATCGTACATAGTACATAGTAGTCTTATCACAAAACCAAGAACCCATTCGGAACAAACATTTGTATGAATATTAGTTTTCACTACTCTTTTATATCATTAAAGTAAAATATCAGGAGGATCAATAGTTGTGTAGTTTGAATTTTAATGACGTCACGTGAAAACCGGCAATTCGAAGCCAAACCGCGTTTCAAAGTGTTAGGTTTATTTTTGGAAAGGATGTTGTTTGCCAAAAACTTTAGGTGCAAGTAAAAACACCACATCGTGAAAGTATGAACATATCGAAGTGAAGCCATAGCCTGGAAAAACTTCCACACACGTTAAATAAACATTTTACTGTAATATCATGTTCTCGTACACCAGTGAGCTATAACTTGCACAAGGATTCGTTTTATTCTATAAGATCGAAATTAAGATACAAACCTAGCAAAAAACAATGCTTTATTTGCTCTGAATACTTGAAACACATTTACAGAGAAAATTAAAACTACAATAACTTATTTTGGCGGGCTTAAAGCCAGAAGGATTTTTTTCTTTGGAAGAATGGCATATTTTGGGGAGAGAGGTTAATTGTTGGAATAAAAAAACAAGCAAACAAAGAAACAAAAACAGATGGTACACGAAGAAAAGAAAACCAATCGGAATTGTGGAAAAATACAATGAGATATTTGAGTTGGGTGCATGGGCAACTCAGTTATGTGCAAGTCACAGAATGAAAAGTAACCGGACCTATGGGAACTCTAAAAACATCTGATCTTTACGTCAACTGCTAGGTATCAGGAAAATAGATTAATCCTGATTGATTGATGTTCGATGTTTAAAAACTCTCATCAAAGAAATTTTCTGGTGAAAATCGGATGCGTAATTTACTTGAACTTGTCTGGAATTTGTGAGTCCCAAAATTTTCTTGGTTAAAAGTATCGTGACGTGAGCATAGTGAAATGGTGCAAAATTCAACATCAAATGTCACTTATTTGCTTCCACTTAAAGCGTAAAGAACGCAATTCAAGTAACACATGTTCACTTATTTCCAGTTTTAGTCTCCCAATATTATTAGACAGTGCGACTCCCGGGCGGAGATTCCAAAGCGTAAACGCAAGATTAGTGCAGTGAGTAGAGGATTCCGGACGATTCAATTCAATCTGAAGTAGCTGATAATTTCTCAGCAGCTCATAAAGGAATGCTTCACTCTCGGAATCACCTTGACCAACAGCTAAGGACAAAATTTGCTGCAAAGCATAGACAGCCTGTTCTAAACGCAAGCCAAGAATTTCCCTTTTCAAAGATCCAGGCAAAGATGTACGTGGCACACTCTCGCAGTCATCAAGTATGGAAAGGAGACAGGTAAAAAATTTGTTGAAGTTGATTAAATTTCTTAGGTTGAATGAGATCACACTTCTTGATTTTGATGAAATTATTATCTTGAATTTGATCGTGCTTGTTGAATGTGATTGAAAAATTTGATGTTGTATTTTAACCCATTTCGCTTTCCATACACACTAAAATCAGGCTCGTTTAAATGTAGCAATACGCATTTTATTTGTAAAATAGTCACATTGTATTGCGAGTTTTGCAGTAAAGAACGCTATTTTGGTTATATATCAAACACGAGAGGCAGTGTTTCATCAGGATATCCAAACACTGAGAAAAGAGTTGAAATACGACGCGCAGCGGACTGTTCATGTTTGATTTGACGAAATTCGAGGTGTTTGGATAGCCGATGAAACACTGTCTCGAGTGTTTGATATATCTTCTCAATCGAAACAAAAACTACGGAGTAAACGGATAAGTAAAATCGTCAAAATCTATGATAATTAAGACCGGGTATCCAAACGTCCTTCACGGTTGTGATTTTCTGTTTAACTTCATGATTTGTTAATGAGTTTGAAAAGTGTTCAATCGGTTTTCTAAGGCTAGAGTGTGAACGATTGTTGTGCTAAATGTTATGTTTTACCTAGTCTGCACTTTATACTATAAGACGATTTGTGGATCACACTGTAAATCACACTGTAAATGTAGTTTTGGTCGTTTTTCCAGTGATCAGTGGCAGAAACTTTCAAAACAACGGTTGCGTGCTAGTAATTCGATAGGAAGCTACGATTTTGTCAGTTTAACTGGACTTTCGACAGAGTTAAACAAACAAATTAAAAGTTACAAATAACAGTCACAGTGGAGTCCTGAGGCCCGTTTCTCGAAGGTCCCGAAAAGTTTTCGCACTCGGAAAACCACACCAAAATCTCGAAGCTTATGATTGCAGAGCTGTTTTGTTCACGTATTCTTAATATAAACAGAGGTTCTCTTCAGACAAGAAGTTTTAGGCGTATACAATTCTCCGTTTTCAGATACATATGAACTAAAAATGGCTTTACGGGCCCGAAAAGTTTCCGGGGCGTTCGAGAAACGGGCCCCTGGCTAGTAATTATGCAGAAATTATATTACAAACAAATTATTCATATTAAAACAAAACATTTTCCCGATCTTTAAAACGCGGAGGTCTCATTTAATTAGGTGATTAGCTTCGAGGGACTTAAAAACACTTACCACTCGGCTTAAATATAGAACAAATATAACAAATCGTATTCTTTATTTAATACACCCATTATTTACAGGAAAGCGGTCTACCATATCTCATTTGAAATAGCACAAAAAGCACTTTCCAGAAAAAATAAGTTGCCTTCATGGAAACTATTGTTTAGATCTAATTTAAAAAAAAATTCAGTGGTAGAACTTAGCAAAAAAGTAAAGAAACGGAAAGAGACAATCAATACTGTTAAATCACTCTGGAATGAGAATATCGTATAAGTGAGAGTAACTGAGACAAGAGTATTGTTTCATTGCGTTACAATTTGTTCGATTTTCTCACCGAATGCTTCAGACAGAATGATGATCGATATTCTCTTTAACTACGAAAAGCATTTTCTTTCCACAAAGAACAAAACAAGTCATATTCAAATTTAGGTGTCTCATTAAGGTGGCTCAAAACAGTTTCCAGCACTTTCCAAGACTTAGAGATTTTCTGATGGGTCATTGTAACCACTCTCTATCAGTTGATGCTATAATCATGGTATCACAAAACTGCCCAATCATTGGTGAACACGTTGTTTGCATTTTCGTGAAACAATAGGTTACCATAGCAACAGTATGACCTCGTAAAGCACCCTTGGTTTTAGCTTTAAGAGGTTGTTATTTAGAACTGACGGCTCAGTGAATGTTTTGTGTATTATCACATTTTATTTAGCAAAATAAGTCGCAATTTTAGCAAAGTTCAAAAATTTTCTGTAGATGGGGTTGATAGCCATCTTAAATGTTCAAAAGATTAAGGTAGCTCTGAACCCCATCTACAGTTTGTACCTGTTTTCCTAGCTTATTTGAGGATAATAAGGGAGCGATTTACTGTAAGTGTTACATAAATAATAAGCTTAATAAAACTAACTACAATATACTACAATCGAACATAGTTGAAAAGACGACATGAAAAACTCTCTAGTCTCGGTTGAAGAAGTCAATTTCTTCTGGGTGACAACTGCAAAATATAGTTAGGGAAGGATAGGAAGCCTTGGTGACTTTTAGCCGATTAACTTTCCATGTTGACAAAGGCTCCACAAACAAATCTTCTAAAAAAAATAATTTTTTAGTCCGAAAATTTTCTACGTTTAAGTATCTTGAATTGATAAGGATTCAAGTTGTTGACATCTCACAATTAAACAACAAAACTTAAGTCAAGCCTATTTGAATTTTATTTCTAAAACCGTCTCGTTTTGATCGTTTTTGTTTTTCCTTTGATACACCATAGTTTCACCTCCTAAATCCCGTTCACGTACATTGTGCAGATAAAAAATTGCAAGTCAGAGTAGTAGAGATTGTTGTGCCAAATGGTTGGCTTTTCCCAGTCTGCACTTTTGTGCATCGAGGAATCGAACTGTGGAGCGGTTATACAGATATTAAAAACAAAATACGTGATCGTATCAGAGGTAGTCACCTTCAAGAGCCTTTAGATATGAAATAACTGTTTATTTTTTTCGGACCAGATAATAACGAAGTTGTCAGACAAACGGGATGGTATTAAGATGATTTCCAGTCGTTATTGCGCAGTCTCGGCACCCGGATGTTTCCGAGTCTCGATGAAATGCGAATCAATAGCTGTTATCGGAGTTGAGCCCGCTGTCAAATATTCCTTTGTTTAGAGTGGCACACAAACGAGGCTAAAGGATCAATACAATGCAGTATTGACCCTTTCGCCTCGTTTGCATGTCAAACCGCTGATAACTGCGATAAGAGCTATTTAGCCGTGTTCACATTAGGCCTCGATTATGATCAAATTATAATCGGATTAAATATGAAATGGGTTCACATCAGCTAATTACAGTCCCTGATTATAATTGGATTACAATTACTTCAAACAACCCAAGGGGGGGTTGTTTGAAGTAATTACAGTGCGTGATTGAACAAAATGGCGGACACGTGGTGATTTGTCTCATCCGTTGTTGCTGTTTCAGACGGCATATTTTTCTTCTTTTAGCCTTCAAAGCTTCCTTTGCCTTTCTCCTGGCCTCCAAATCAAGTATTGCGGTGAATAACATGGCAGCTGTTCGATAGGGCGCCATTTTGTTTTCAACTTTAGATTGCGAGGTTGCCCTGCCTAGTTTATTTGAATTTTCGCAGATGTGAATAGAACCATAATTGAATAAAATCGAATGGAGTATGATAGATTGAATCGTAATTAAGTTGAATATAGTTAACATTTAGTGTGAACACGGCTAATGTTATTCGTTACGAACCACATGCCTTATCTTTGAGGCATTTTAAGTTCTTTTCCCAACAGTTTCTTTGAATTTTAGAGCTGCAAAGTTGTTTCATCAATAAAGCTTCGCATCCATAATAATGGCAGTTGACATGAAACTTTGAAACTAATTCATGTAAGTTGTTGCAAAATGTTGTATTATATGACGTCAGGTATGAATCAAAACAAAAAACGTAAACAAACTGCCGACAGTGCGCAGTATGGACTGAAGTCATCTTTAACTCTGCGTTAGTTTCACGGTAGAAAGAACAACCTTGTTTTATTTCTTGCTTTATAACTCTGCTACAGAATTGAACCACTAAAACTGAAACACGTCGCTTTTATAGTAGGGGCTCAAAGAACTCTTCAATCGGGAAAAACTGTTGATCAGCAGGTTATTTCTCCTTACAAAGTTAAACTCTGTCAAATAGACAGGTGATGAGAAGAATGGAAGTCATCAGCCTGGAATTTTTGTCGTTATGTAAAATTACAAACTGAAACCTGTCACAGTAGAATGCCGGGTTAGAAAATTAAACTTTCTTTGGAAATCATTCGCCAAATCACAAATGGCCATAGTATTACTTTTCACTGTTGTCTTGACAACAGATCTTATCATAGCAACGAGAGGAATCTTGTTTTACCTTAAAACAATGCTGAATTTCTCAAAATCTACAAAAACTTGTAAAGATAAGAACAGTACTGAAAAAATATTAAACATGAATTTATTATTTTTCAATAAAGTAAGCTATAACCAAGTTTATAAATTGAAACTATTAAGATCTATGATAATAATAAGAGGGTTGTCCAATACTCTGACAAATTTATCCATAGCATTGTATTTTATTATATCCACATAACAATAGATTAACAATACATAAATTTGTCAGATTATTAGACCGTATGAATAATAAAGAAACTCTGTGGAAGGCTACAATTTCAAAGAAGGCGCAAAACACTCCTAGAAGTGCCTGGTCTACCTTCAACGGGATAAGTCAACGGATATTCTTGCAGAGTTGGAAAATTGTGTATATTTTAGGCTTGATTTCAAAAAAAGCCAAATATTACCAGGTTTTATTTTTATTATCATTGGTAAAATCGCCTCGTATAAAATATTGGCAAAATATGCTCGTCAGGATCAACGCATAAAAACTGATCACCCCAATAAGACTTACTTCTGCTGCATTGTAATCCGGCAAAATTTTAACAAACCAAAGACCTCAAAGTTGTTGACGAAATGCACACCGACTGAAAATAAAATATACAGACATCACCATACAACCTTGAGAAGTAGTCACTATGAACAAATTTTTACCGAATTTTTGTATGAAAGGTAAAGCAGCAATGAAGTACAACCAATGATTGAAGTAATATAACACGAGCGACAGTGTTTCATCGGGATATCCAAACACCGAGAAGAGAGTTGAAAATACGACGCGCAGCGGAGTATTTTTGACGAAATTCGAGGTGTTTGGATAGCCAATGAAACACTGTCTCGAGTGTGTGATATATCTTCTCAATCGAAGCAAAAACTAAGGAGAAAATCAAGAGTTAAAATCGTCAAATCTATGCTAATTAAGACCGGGTATCAAAACCTCCTTCACGGTTGTGATTTTCTTTGTTTTAGCTTCATGAATTATTAATGAGTTTGAGAACTCTTTTTCCAAATTTGTCAGCGTTGATCTCAAGTTGTATGTTGAACAGCTCCAAGCAGAAACCTCTAAGGGACTTGGAAATTTTTACATTAACTGACAAAGCATAGCAAAAAGAAACGAGTGAGGTGAGGACAAAGCTTATTAACTTGTCCGAGCTTGTACGGAAAAACGCTTGTTTATTTCGTTGCAGAGAAGACTGAAGTGACACCTTTTTCTCTATACGTAAATGTATGTCGATCATGTTCGTAATCATCGCGGGTATTAACACTTTAAGAAGCTTAATGTAGCATGCAAGACAAGTCATTCGGCATGTGAGAAACAAAAGAAGTCAAATCAGGAACGAATCACTTGGTTTTCCCCCCTTTTTTGTTTAAGACTGCTGTTGTAACTAGTATTGCCAGAAGTGAACAAAGTAACTCGTATAACTTGAATAACTCGTAAGGTACAAATGTCCGCAATGCGTACCTATTTTAGAAGGAAAGAGTGCGTAATTCCATATTACGCAAAGGTTAGCTCCTGTCAATCATCATGAGCAAGAGATTATCAAGGTAAGAGAGTGAGTCCCCATATAGGCCCTACCCAAGGTAATCCCTCTTAAGTTATTTTTAGACATGGTACCCAGTTCTTCCGAGTGTGTTACTCGCGCGATGCGTAAACATGCACAGCCCAAGCGACTTTTTCGAAACCGGTTTGAGACGGAATGGCGCGAAAGTCAATTTATATGTTGTGGTTTTCAAAACACGTTTCATAGCAGAGATGCTTTCTGCACTCTCGGCGGTCTTTTGGTTCGGCTAGGCTTCATCTGCAATTTATTCAGTTTTAGGGAGTTTAATAAGCAAAGTTTCAACGCCAACGGCAAGTACAATGTCTTTGTAAGCGTGCGTTATAACTCTTTGTTCATTTCTTTGTCGTTCGTTACAAAACAACGTGAAATGGCCACATTCTGCTAGGATGGCCAATTTTTAAAATTTCTTTTTCGAATTTTAACGTTGTGTGACATTTTGCTTGGGATATTTCTGACAGAGTTGACAAACTGAATGAATCGAAATTCTCGCGCGATTCGTCGTTGTCTTTGGCTTTCTTGCCGTTTTGCTGCTTGGTCAGCGAGCGTCTGCCTGCACTTTCGGCCATCTGTTTGTTCCGTTGCCTTGCTTGTGTTTGGGCGTTTGTTTGCTTTGCGCTGATTTGTCTACTAATTTCTCTGCCGTTCATTCAGTTATTGTTTGTGCTGGAAACATCCGTGTCTTATTTAAACTCCTGTTATAGTTTCTAAATGTATTTAAACATAGCAAGAGCCTAAGCTCCTTCGCTTGTTATCAATATATCAAGTTATTTATTGGAGGCTTTCCTTTGCTTTGAAACGAAACAAAACAAAAACACATCCTCCACGAAAAAATCCACACGACGCACAAGTAACATATGCTGAAGAACTGGGTACCACGTCTAAAAATAACTTAAGAGAGATTACCTTGGGTATAAGGCCTATATGGGAGATTCACTCTCTGCCTTGATTATCTCTTGCCATAAACTATCATTCACTAGGAAAACCACGGATTCGCTCAGAGCACTTTAATTTCTAAATGTATGTTTGTGATCGCGGCAAATATTGATATTTGACCAGTATAAAGAAAAGTACACAAAACATGAAGATAATGGTTACTTTTACTACTAAACCCTTCGGATATCATTCTGTGATTTCGTCATATCTGATTGTCAGTTTATAAACAGTGTAAATAAACAATTTGGCTTTTGTGACATTGAATAACAGGTTGCAATGGGCAGTCACAAATTTCAAAACGCTTAATTTCGACAAGAAAATATTTTTGGTTGCAGAAAAACTTTGCTCGGCTCGGTAGAGCAGGTGTGAAATGATTAGCATGCGCGCACCATAATAGATCATTAACAAGTTTGGCGGGAAAATATCTAGTATAAATTAAAATAGATATAAAATACCCTTCTAAAGCTCGCAAAAATCTGGTTCGAGACAAAACGCTTGAAGCCTTGCAAAGCTGGGGACAAGATAGGTGAAAGGCGGGGTAGTTTTTGGAAAGTGTTTTAAAAACTTCCATAGGATTTCGGTAACTGTATGTAATACTTTTCTTGTTTATTCAGTTGTAGAAGTGGACGATTCGCAAGACCACTGAGAGGTGTGTCAAGATCCAGCAACAAAACAAATCATGTAAAAGAAGTACACAGAATGAGATATGTATTCGAAATACTTCGACAATCAGCCATCTTCCCATTGTGGTGATTCTAAGGACAGCAATTTGACACACAGCGTACCTCGCAGGTTTTACGTTTAAGCAATAGAGCACTTTTACCGTGTCTACATAGCCTCGTCTAGACACGATGAGGGTTGCTGAGTTCGAGACAGTTATGCAATAACTTTCAAGAATTCTCCCAACCCTCCGAGTGTTTACATAAGGTTATGTAAACAAGGTAAAACTGCTCTATGAGTTATATAAAATAATAGTCAAAAATACGCGCTAATCTAAAACGTCACAACCCCTACATACTCTAATCTAAACACACCAAACAAAGAAGTCATAAAACAACTTACAACAAAAAAATTACATACAAAGCCTCCCATTATACAACGTTATTTAAAGGCTTATTATGAAGTAGAGACTTAGGGTTAATCAAAAAGAAACTGTAATCACGACAAAACATCAAAAGCCGCAATAGTAAACGAAGCAACCACCGTCTCTGACTAATTTCTTTGCGTGTGCTATGTCTTTGTTCAAGTACAAGTCCCTGGGGCGGAGTACAAGTCCCTGGGGCGGAGTACAAGTCCCTGGGGCGGAGTACAAGTCCCTGGGGCGGAGTACAAGTCCCTGGGGCGGAGTACAAGTCCCTGGGGCGGAGTACAAGTCCCTGGGGCGGAGTACAAGTCCCTGGGGCGGAGTACAAGTCCCTGGGGCGGAGTACAAGTCCCTGGGGCGGAGTACAAGTCCCTGGGGCGGAGTACAAGTCCCTGGGGCGGAGTACAAGTCCCTGGGGCGGAGTACAAGTCCCTGGGGCGGAGTACAAGTCCCTGGGGCGGAGTACAAGTCCCTGGGGCGGAGTACAAGTCCCTGGGGCGGAGTACAAGTCCCTGGGGCGGAGTACAAGTCCCTGGGGCGGAGTACAAGTCCCTGGGGCGGAGTACAAGTCCCTGGGGCGGAGTACAAGTCCCTGGGGCGGAGTACAAGTCCCTGGGGCGGAGTACAAGTCCCTGGGGCGGAGTACAAGTCCCTGGGGCGGAGTACAAGTCCCTGGGGCGGAGTACAAGTCCCTGGGGCGGAGTACAAGTCCCTGGGGCGGAGTACAAGTCCCTGGGGCGGAGTACAAGTCCCTGGGGCGGAGTACAAGTCCCTGGGGCGGAGTACAAGTCCCTGGGGCGGAGTACAAGTCCCTGGGGCGGAGTACAAGTCCCTGGGGCGGAGTACAAGTCCCTGGGGCGGAGTACAAGTCCCTGGGGCGGAGTACAAGTCCCTGGGGCGGAGTACAAGTCCCTGGGGCGGAGTACAAGTCCCTGGGGCGGAGTACAAGTCCCTGGGGCGGAGTACAAGTCCCTGGGGCGGAGTACAAGTCCCTGGGGCGGAGTACAAGTCCCTGGGGCGGAGTACAAGTCCCTGGGGCGGAGTACAAGTCCCTGGGGCGGAGTACAAGTCCCTGGGGCGGAGTACAAGTCCCTGGGGCGGAGTACAAGTCCCTGGGGCGGAGTACAAGTCCCTGGGGCGGAGTACAAGTCCCTGGGGCGGAGTACAAGTCCCTGGGGCGGAGTACAAGTCCCTGGGGCGGAGTACAAGTCCCTGGGGCGGAGTACAAGTCCCTGGGGCGGAGTACAAGTCCCTGGGGCGGAGTACAAGTCCCTGGGGCGGAGTACAAGTCCCTGGGGCGGAGTACAAGTCCCTGGGGCGGAGTACAAGTCCCTGGGGCGGAGTACAAGTCCCTGGGGCGGAGTACAAGTCCCTGGGGCGGAGTACAAGTCCCTGGGGCGGAGTACAAGTCCCTGGGGCGGAGTACAAGTCCCTGGGGCGGAGTACAAGTCCCTGGGGCGGAGTACAAGTCCCTGGGGCGGAGTACAAGTCCCTGGGGCGGAGTACAAGTCCCTGGGGCGGAGTACAAGTCCCTGGGGCGGAGTACAAGTCCCTGGGGCGGAGTACAAGTCCCTGGGGCGGAGTACAAGTCCCTGGGGCGGAGTACAAGTCCCTGGGGCGGAGTACAAGTCCCTGGGGCGGAGTACAAGTCCCTGGGGCGGAGTACAAGTCCCTGGGGCGGAGTACAAGTCCCTGGGGCGGAGTACAAGTCCCTGGGGCGGAGTACAAGTCCCTGGGGCGGAGTACAAGTCCCTGGGGCGGAGTACAAGTCCCTGGGGCGGAGTACAAGTCCCTGGGGCGGAGTACAAGTCCCTGGGGCGGAGTACAAGTCCCTGGGGCGGAGTACAAGTCCCTGGGGCGGAGTACAAGTCCCTGGGGCGGAGTACAAGTCCCTGGGGCGGAGTACAAGTCCCTGGGGCGGAGTACAAGTCCCTGGGGCGGAGTACAAGTCCCTGGGGCGGAGTACAAGTCCCTGGGGCGGAGTACAAGTCCCTGGGGCGGAGTACAAGTCCCTGGGGCGGAGTACAAGTCCCTGGGGCGGAGTACAAGTCCCTGGGGCGGAGTACAAGTCCCTGGGGCGGAGTACAAGTCCCTGGGGCGGAGTACAAGTCCCTGGGGCGGAGTACAAGTCCCTGGGGCGGAGTACAAGTCCCTGGGGCGGAGTACAAGTCCCTGGGGCGGAGTACAAGTCCCTGGGGCGGAGTACAAGTCCCTGGGGCGGAGTACAAGTCCCTGGGGCGGAGTACAAGTCCCTGGGGCGGAGTACAAGTCCCTGGGGCGGAGTACAAGTCCCTGGGGCGGAGTACAAGTCCCTGGGGCGGAGTACAAGTCCCTGGGGCGGAGTACAAGTCCCTGGGGCGGAGTACAAGTCCCTGGGGCGGAGTACAAGTCCCTGGGGCGGAGTACAAGTCCCTGGGGCGGAGTACAAGTCCCTGGGGCGGAGTACAAGTCCCTGGGGCGGAGTACAAGTCCCTGGGGCGGAGTACAAGTCCCTGGGGCGGAGTACAAGTCCCTGGGGCGGAGTACAAGTCCCTGGGGCGGAGTACAAGTCCCTGGGGCGGAGTACAAGTCCCTGGGGCGGAGTACAAGTCCCTGGGGCGGAGTACAAGTCCCTGGGGCGGAGTACAAGTCCCTGGGGCGGAGTACAAGTCCCTGGGGCGGAGTACAAGTCCCTGGGGCGGAGTACAAGTCCCTGGGGCGGAGTACAAGTCCCTGGGGCGGAGTACAAGTCCCTGGGGCGGAGTACAAGTCCCTGGGGCGGAGTACAAGTCCCTGGGGCGGAGTACAAGTCCCTGGGGCGGAGTACAAGTCCCTGGGGCGGAGTACAAGTCCCTGGGGCGGAGTACAAGTCCCTGGGGCGGAGTACAAGTCCCTGGGGCGGAGTACAAGTCCCTGGGGCGGAGTACAAGTCCCTGGGGCGGAGTACAAGTCCCTGGGGCGGAGTACAAGTCCCTGGGGCGGAGTACAAGTCCCTGGGGCGGAGTACAAGTCCCTGGGGCGGAGTACAAGTCCCTGGGGCGGAGTACAAGTCCCTGGGGCGGAGTACAAGTCCCTGGGGCGGAGTACAAGTCCCTGGGGCGGAGTACAAGTCCCTGGGGCGGAGTACAAGTCCCTGGGGCGGAGTACAAGTCCCTGGGGCGGAGTACAAGTCCCTGGGGCGGAGTACAAGTCCCTGGGGCGGAGTACAAGTCCCTGGGGCGGAGTACAAGTCCCTGGGGCGGAGTACAAGTCCCTGGGGCGGAGTACAAGTCCCTGGGGCGGAGTACAAGTCCCTGGGGCGGAGTACAAGTCCCTGGGGCGGAGTACAAGTCCCTGGGGCGGAGTACAAGTCCCTGGGGCGGAGTACAAGTCCCTGGGGCGGAGTACAAGTCCCTGGGGCGGAGTACAAGTCCCTGGGGCGGAGTACAAGTCCCTGGGGCGGAGTACAAGTCCCTGGGGCGGAGTACAAGTCCCTGGGGCGGAGTACAAGTCCCTGGGGCGGAGTACAAGTCCCTGGGGCGGAGTACAAGTCCCTGGGGCGGAGTACAAGTCCCTGGGGCGGAGTACAAGTCCCTGGGGCGGAGTACAAGTCCCTGGGGCGGAGTACAAGTCCCTGGGGCGGAGTACAAGTCCCTGGGGCGGAGTACAAGTCCCTGGGGCGGAGTACAAGTCCCTGGGGCGGAGTACAAGTCCCTGGGGCGGAGTACAAGTCCCTGGGGCGGAGTACAAGTCCCTGGGGCGGAGTACAAGTCCCTGGGGCGGAGTACAAGTCCCTGGGGCGGAGTACAAGTCCCTGGGGCGGAGTACAAGTCCCTGGGGCGGAGTACAAGTCCCTGGGGCGGAGTACAAGTCCCTGGGGCGGAGTACAAGTCCCTGGGGCGGAGTACAAGTCCCTGGGGCGGAGTACAAGTCCCTGGGGCGGAGTACAAGTCCCTGGGGCGGAGTACAAGTCCCTGGGGCGGAGTACAAGTCCCTGGGGCGGAGTACAAGTCCCTGGGGCGGAGTACAAGTCCCTGGGGCGGAGTACAAGTCCCTGGGGCGGAGTACAAGTCCCTGGGGCGGAGTACAAGTCCCTGGGGCGGAGTACAAGTCCCTGGGGCGGAGTACAAGTCCCTGGGGCGGAGTACAAGTCCCTGGGGCGGAGTACAAGTCCCTGGGGCGGAGTACAAGTCCCTGGGGCGGAGTACAAGTCCCTGGGGCGGAGTACAAGTCCCTGGGGCGGAGTACAAGTCCCTGGGGCGGAGTACAAGTCCCTGGGGCGGAGTACAAGTCCCTGGGGCGGAGTACAAGTCCCTGGGGCGGAGTACAAGTCCCTGGGGCGGAGTACAAGTCCCTGGGGCGGAGTACAAGTCCCTGGGGCGGAGTACAAGTCCCTGGGGCGGAGTACAAGTCCCTGGGGCGGAGTACAAGTCCCTGGGGCGGAGTACAAGTCCCTGGGGCGGAGTACAAGTCCCTGGGGCGGAGTACAAGTCCCTGGGGCGGAGTACAAGTCCCTGGGGCGGAGTACAAGTCCCTGGGGCGGAGTACAAGTCCCTGGGGCGGAGTACAAGTCCCTGGGGCGGAGTACAAGTCCCTGGGGCGGAGTACAAGTCCCTGGGGCGGAGTACAAGTCCCTGGGGCGGAGTACAAGTCCCTGGGGCGGAGTACAAGTCCCTGGGGCGGAGTACAAGTCCCTGGGGCGGAGTACAAGTCCCTGGGGCGGAGTACAAGTCCCTGGGGCGGAGTACAAGTCCCTGGGGCGGAGTACAAGTCCCTGGGGCGGAGTACAAGTCCCTGGGGCGGAGTACAAGTCCCTGGGGCGGAGTACAAGTCCCTGGGGCGGAGTACAAGTCCCTGGGGCGGAGTACAAGTCCCTGGGGCGGAGTACAAGTCCCTGGGGCGGAGTACAAGTCCCTGGGGCGGAGTACAAGTCCCTGGGGCGGAGTACAAGTCCCTGGGGCGGAGTACAAGTCCCTGGGGCGGAGTACAAGTCCCTGGGGCGGAGTACAAGTCCCTGGGGCGGAGTACAAGTCCCTGGGGCGGAGTACAAGTCCCTGGGGCGGAGTACAAGTCCCTGGGGCGGAGTACAAGTCCCTGGGGCGGAGTACAAGTCCCTGGGGCGGAGTACAAGTCCCTGGGGCGGAGTACAAGTCCCTGGGGCGGAGTACAAGTCCCTGGGGCGGAGTACAAGTCCCTGGGGCGGAGTACAAGTCCCTGGGGCGGAGTACAAGTCCCTGGGGCGGAGTACAAGTCCCTGGGGCGGAGTACAAGTCCCTGGGGCGGAGTACAAGTCCCTGGGGCGGAGTACAAGTCCCTGGGGCGGAGTACAAGTCCCTGGGGCGGAGTACAAGTCCCTGGGGCGGAGTACAAGTCCCTGGGGCGGAGTACAAGTCCCTGGGGCGGAGTACAAGTCCCTGGGGCGGAGTACAAGTCCCTGGGGCGGAGTACAAGTCCCTGGGGCGGAGTACAAGTCCCTGGGGCGGAGTACAAGTCCCTGGGGCGGAGTACAAGTCCCTGGGGCGGAGTACAAGTCCCTGGGGCGGAGTACAAGTCCCTGGGGCGGAGTACAAGTCCCTGGGGCGGAGTACAAGTCCCTGGGGCGGAGTACAAGTCCCTGGGGCGGAGTACAAGTCCCTGGGGCGGAGTACAAGTCCCTGGGGCGGAGTACAAGTCCCTGGGGCGGAGTACAAGTCCCTGGGGCGGAGTACAAGTCCCTGGGGCGGAGTACAAGTCCCTGGGGCGGAGTACAAGTCCCTGGGGCGGAGTACAAGTCCCTGGGGCGGAGTACAAGTCCCTGGGGCGGAGTACAAGTCCCTGGGGCGGAGTACAAGTCCCTGGGGCGGAGTACAAGTCCCTGGGGCGGAGTACAAGTCCCTGGGGCGGAGTACAAGTCCCTGGGGCGGAGTACAAGTCCCTGGGGCGGAGTACAAGTCCCTGGGGCGGAGTACAAGTCCCTGGGGCGGAGTACAAGTCCCTGGGGCGGAGTACAAGTCCCTGGGGCGGAGTACAAGTCCCTGGGGCGGAGTACAAGTCCCTGGGGCGGAGTACAAGTCCCTGGGGCGGAGTACAAGTCCCTGGGGCGGAGTACAAGTCCCTGGGGCGGAGTACAAGTCCCTGGGGCGGAGTACAAGTCCCTGGGGCGGAGTACAAGTCCCTGGGGCGGAGTACAAGTCCCTGGGGCGGAGTACAAGTCCCTGGGGCGGAGTACAAGTCCCTGGGGCGGAGTACAAGTCCCTGGGGCGGAGTACAAGTCCCTGGGGCGGAGTACAAGTCCCTGGGGCGGAGTACAAGTCCCTGGGGCGGAGTACAAGTCCCTGGGGCGGAGTACAAGTCCCTGGGGCGGAGTACAAGTCCCTGGGGCGGAGTACAAGTCCCTGGGGCGGAGTACAAGTCCCTGGGGCGGAGTACAAGTCCCTGGGGCGGAGTACAAGTCCCTGGGGCGGAGTACAAGTCCCTGGGGCGGAGTACAAGTCCCTGGGGCGGAGTACAAGTCCCTGGGGCGGAGTACAAGTCCCTGGGGCGGAGTACAAGTCCCTGGGGCGGAGTACAAGTCCCTGGGGCGGAGTACAAGTCCCTGGGGCGGAGTACAAGTCCCTGGGGCGGAGTACAAGTCCCTGGGGCGGAGTACAAGTCCCTGGGGCGGAGTACAAGTCCCTGGGGCGGAGTACAAGTCCCTGGGGCGGAGTACAAGTCCCTGGGGCGGAGTACAAGTCCCTGGGGCGGAGTACAAGTCCCTGGGGCGGAGTACAAGTCCCTGGGGCGGAGTACAAGTCCCTGGGGCGGAGTACAAGTCCCTGGGGCGGAGTACAAGTCCCTGGGGCGGAGTACAAGTCCCTGGGGCGGAGTACAAGTCCCTGGGGCGGAGTACAAGTCCCTGGGGCGGAGTACAAGTCCCTGGGGCGGAGTACAAGTCCCTGGGGCGGAGTACAAGTCCCTGGGGCGGAGTACAAGTCCCTGGGGCGGAGTACAAGTCCCTGGGGCGGAGTACAAGTCCCTGGGGCGGAGTACAAGTCCCTGGGGCGGAGTACAAGTCCCTGGGGCGGAGTACAAGTCCCTGGGGCGGAGTACAAGTCCCTGGGGCGGAGTACAAGTCCCTGGGGCGGAGTACAAGTCCCTGGGGCGGAGTACAAGTCCCTGGGGCGGAGTACAAGTCCCTGGGGCGGAGTACAAGTCCCTGGGGCGGAGTACAAGTCCCTGGGGCGGAGTACAAGTCCCTGGGGCGGAGTACAAGTCCCTGGGGCGGAGTACAAGTCCCTGGGGCGGAGTACAAGTCCCTGGGGCGGAGTACAAGTCCCTGGGGCGGAGTACAAGTCCCTGGGGCGGAGTACAAGTCCCTGGGGCGGAGTACAAGTCCCTGGGGCGGAGTACAAGTCCCTGGGGCGGAGTACAAGTCCCTGGGGCGGAGTACAAGTCCCTGGGGCGGAGTACAAGTCCCTGGGGCGGAGTACAAGTCCCTGGGGCGGAGTACAAGTCCCTGGGGCGGAGTACAAGTCCCTGGGGCGGAGTACAAGTCCCTGGGGCGGAGTACAAGTCCCTGGGGCGGAGTACAAGTCCCTGGGGCGGAGTACAAGTCCCTGGGGCGGAGTACAAGTCCCTGGGGCGGAGTACAAGTCCCTGGGGCGGAGTACAAGTCCCTGGGGCGGAGTACAAGTCCCTGGGGCGGAGTACAAGTCCCTGGGGCGGAGTACAAGTCCCTGGGGCGGAGTACAAGTCCCTGGGGCGGAGTACAAGTCCCTGGGGCGGAGTACAAGTCCCTGGGGCGGAGTACAAGTCCCTGGGGCGGAGTACAAGTCCCTGGGGCGGAGTACAAGTCCCTGGGGCGGAGTACAAGTCCCTGGGGCGGAGTACAAGTCCCTGGGGCGGAGTACAAGTCCCTGGGGCGGAGTACAAGTCCCTGGGGCGGAGTACAAGTCCCTGGGGCGGAGTACAAGTCCCTGGGGCGGAGTACAAGTCCCTGGGGCGGAGTACAAGTCCCTGGGGCGGAGTACAAGTCCCTGGGGCGGAGTACAAGTCCCTGGGGCGGAGTACAAGTCCCTGGGGCGGAGTACAAGTCCCTGGGGCGGAGTACAAGTCCCTGGGGCGGAGTACAAGTCCCTGGGGCGGAGTACAAGTCCCTGGGGCGGAGTACAAGTCCCTGGGGCGGAGTACAAGTCCCTGGGGCGGAGTACAAGTCCCTGGGGCGGAGTACAAGTCCCTGGGGCGGAGTACAAGTCCCTGGGGCGGAGTACAAGTCCCTGGGGCGGAGTACAAGTCCCTGGGGCGGAGTACAAGTCCCTGGGGCGGAGTACAAGTCCCTGGGGCGGAGTACAAGTCCCTGGGGCGGAGTACAAGTCCCTGGGGCGGAGTACAAGTCCCTGGGGCGGAGTACAAGTCCCTGGGGCGGAGTACAAGTCCCTGGGGCGGAGTACAAGTCCCTGGGGCGGAGTACAAGTCCCTGGGGCGGAGTACAAGTCCCTGGGGCGGAGTACAAGTCCCTGGGGCGGAGTACAAGTCCCTGGGGCGGAGTACAAGTCCCTGGGGCGGAGTACAAGTCCCTGGGGCGGAGTACAAGTCCCTGGGGCGGAGTACAAGTCCCTGGGGCGGAGTACAAGTCCCTGGGGCGGAGTACAAGTCCCTGGGGCGGAGTACAAGTCCCTGGGGCGGAGTACAAGTCCCTGGGGCGGAGTACAAGTCCCTGGGGCGGAGTACAAGTCCCTGGGGCGGAGTACAAGTCCCTGGGGCGGAGTACAAGTCCCTGGGGCGGAGTACAAGTCCCTGGGGCGGAGTACAAGTCCCTGGGGCGGAGTACAAGTCCCTGGGGCGGAGTACAAGTCCCTGGGGCGGAGTACAAGTCCCTGGGGCGGAGTACAAGTCCCTGGGGCGGAGTACAAGTCCCTGGGGCGGAGTACAAGTCCCTGGGGCGGAGTACAAGTCCCTGGGGCGGAGTACAAGTCCCTGGGGCGGAGTACAAGTCCCTGGGGCGGAGTACAAGTCCCTGGGGCGGAGTACAAGTCCCTGGGGCGGAGTACAAGTCCCTGGGGCGGAGTACAAGTCCCTGGGGCGGAGTACAAGTCCCTGGGGCGGAGTACAAGTCCCTGGGGCGGAGTACAAGTCCCTGGGGCGGAGTACAAGTCCCTGGGGCGGAGTACAAGTCCCTGGGGCGGAGTACAAGTCCCTGGGGCGGAGTACAAGTCCCTGGGGCGGAGTACAAGTCCCTGGGGCGGAGTACAAGTCCCTGGGGCGGAGTACAAGTCCCTGGGGCGGAGTACAAGTCCCTGGGGCGGAGTACAAGTCCCTGGGGCGGAGTACAAGTCCCTGGGGCGGAGTACAAGTCCCTGGGGCGGAGTACAAGTCCCTGGGGCGGAGTACAAGTCCCTGGGGCGGAGTACAAGTCCCTGGGGCGGAGTACAAGTCCCTGGGGCGGAGTACAAGTCCCTGGGGCGGAGTACAAGTCCCTGGGGCGGAGTACAAGTCCCTGGGGCGGAGTACAAGTCCCTGGGGCGGAGTACAAGTCCCTGGGGCGGAGTACAAGTCCCTGGGGCGGAGTACAAGTCCCTGGGGCGGAGTACAAGTCCCTGGGGCGGAGTACAAGTCCCTGGGGCGGAGTACAAGTCCCTGGGGCGGAGTACAAGTCCCTGGGGCGGAGTACAAGTCCCTGGGGCGGAGTACAAGTCCCTGGGGCGGAGTACAAGTCCCTGGGGCGGAGTACAAGTCCCTGGGGCGGAGTACAAGTCCCTGGGGCGGAGTACAAGTCCCTGGGGCGGAGTACAAGTCCCTGGGGCGGAGTACAAGTCCCTGGGGCGGAGTACAAGTCCCTGGGGCGGAGTACAAGTCCCTGGGGCGGAGTACAAGTCCCTGGGGCGGAGTACAAGTCCCTGGGGCGGAGTACAAGTCCCTGGGGCGGAGTACAAGTCCCTGGGGCGGAGTACAAGTCCCTGGGGCGGAGTACAAGTCCCTGGGGCGGAGTACAAGTCCCTGGGGCGGAGTACAAGTCCCTGGGGCGGAGTACAAGTCCCTGGGGCGGAGTACAAGTCCCTGGGGCGGAGTACAAGTCCCTGGGGCGGAGTACAAGTCCCTGGGGCGGAGTACAAGTCCCTGGGGCGGAGTACAAGTCCCTGGGGCGGAGTACAAGTCCCTGGGGCGGAGTACAAGTCCCTGGGGCGGAGTACAAGTCCCTGGGGCGGAGTACAAGTCCCTGGGGCGGAGTACAAGTCCCTGGGGCGGAGTACAAGTCCCTGGGGCGGAGTACAAGTCCCTGGGGCGGAGTACAAGTCCCTGGGGCGGAGTACAAGTCCCTGGGGCGGAGTACAAGTCCCTGGGGCGGAGTACAAGTCCCTGGGGCGGAGTACAAGTCCCTGGGGCGGAGTACAAGTCCCTGGGGCGGAGTACAAGTCCCTGGGGCGGAGTACAAGTCCCTGGGGCGGAGTACAAGTCCCTGGGGCGGAGTACAAGTCCCTGGGGCGGAGTACAAGTCCCTGGGGCGGAGTACAAGTCCCTGGGGCGGAGTACAAGTCCCTGGGGCGGAGTACAAGTCCCTGGGGCGGAGTACAAGTCCCTGGGGCGGAGTACAAGTCCCTGGGGCGGAGTACAAGTCCCTGGGGCGGAGTACAAGTCCCTGGGGCGGAGTACAAGTCCCTGGGGCGGAGTACAAGTCCCTGGGGCGGAGTACAAGTCCCTGGGGCGGAGTACAAGTCCCTGGGGCGGAGTACAAGTCCCTGGGGCGGAGTACAAGTCCCTGGGGCGGAGTACAAGTCCCTGGGGCGGAGTACAAGTCCCTGGGGCGGAGTACAAGTCCCTGGGGCGGAGTACAAGTCCCTGGGGCGGAGTACAAGTCCCTGGGGCGGAGTACAAGTCCCTGGGGCGGAGTACAAGTCCCTGGGGCGGAGTACAAGTCCCTGGGGCGGAGTACAAGTCCCTGGGGCGGAGTACAAGTCCCTGGGGCGGAGTACAAGTCCCTGGGGCGGAGTACAAGTCCCTGGGGCGGAGTACAAGTCCCTGGGGCGGAGTACAAGTCCCTGGGGCGGAGTACAAGTCCCTGGGGCGGAGTACAAGTCCCTGGGGCGGAGTACAAGTCCCTGGGGCGGAGTACAAGTCCCTGGGGCGGAGTACAAGTCCCTGGGGCGGAGTACAAGTCCCTGGGGCGGAGTACAAGTCCCTGGGGCGGAGTACAAGTCCCTGGGGCGGAGTACAAGTCCCTGGGGCGGAGTACAAGTCCCTGGGGCGGAGTACAAGTCCCTGGGGCGGAGTAGAAGTCCCTGGGGCGGAGTACAAGTCCCTGGGGCGGAGTACAAGTCCCTGGGGCGGAGTACAAGTCCCTGGGGCGGAGTACAAGTCCCTGGGGCGGAGTACAAGTCCCTGGGGCGGAGTACAAGTCCCTGGGGCGGAGTACAAGTCCCTGGGGCGGAGTACAAGTCCCTGGGGCGGAGTACAAGTCCCTGGGGCGGAGTACAAGTCCCTGGGGCGGAGTACAAGTCCCTGGGGCGGAGTACAAGTCCCTGGGGCGGAGTACAAGTCCCTGGGGCGGAGTACAAGTCCCTGGGGCGGAGTACAAGTCCCTGGGGCGGAGTACAAGTCCCTGGGGCGGAGTACAAGTCCCTGGGGCGGAGTACAAGTCCCTGGGGCGGAGTACAAGTCCCTGGGGCGGAGTACAAGTCCCTGGGGCGGAGTACAAGTCCCTGGGGCGGAGTACAAGTCCCTGGGGCGGAGTACAAGTCCCTGGGGCGGAGTACAAGTCCCTGGGGCGGAGTACAAGTCCCTGGGGCGGAGTACAAGTCCCTGGGGCGGAGTACAAGTCCCTGGGGCGGAGTACAAGTCCCTGGGGCGGAGTACAAGTCCCTGGGGCGGAGTACAAGTCCCTGGGGCGGAGTACAAGTCCCTGGGGCGGAGTACAAGTCCCTGGGGCGGAGTACAAGTCCCTGGGGCGGAGTACAAGTCCCTGGGGCGGAGTACAAGTCCCTGGGGCGGAGTACAAGTCCCTGGGGCGGAGTACAAGTCCCTGGGGCGGAGTACAAGTCCCTGGGGCGGAGTACAAGTCCCTGGGGCGGAGTACAAGTCCCTGGGGCGGAGTACAAGTCCCTGGGGCGGAGTACAAGTCCCTGGGGCGGAGTACAAGTCCCTGGGGCGGAGTACAAGTCCCTGGGGCGGAGTACAAGTCCCTGGGGCGGAGTACAAGTCCCTGGGGCGGAGTACAAGTCCCTGGGGCGGAGTACAAGTCCCTGGGGCGGAGTACAAGTCCCTGGGGCGGAGTACAAGTCCCTGGGGCGGAGTACAAGTCCCTGGGGCGGAGTACAAGTCCCTGGGGCGGAGTACAAGTCCCTGGGGCGGAGTACAAGTCCCTGGGGCGGAGTACAAGTCCCTGGGGCGGAGTACAAGTCCCTGGGGCGGAGTACAAGTCCCTGGGGCGGAGTACAAGTCCCTGGGGCGGAGTACAAGTCCCTGGGGCGGAGTACAAGTCCCTGGGGCGGAGTACAAGTCCCTGGGGCGGAGTACAAGTCCCTGGGGCGGAGTACAAGTCCCTGGGGCGGAGTACAAGTCCCTGGGGCGGAGTACAAGTCCCTGGGGCGGAGTACAAGTCCCTGGGGCGGAGTACAAGTCCCTGGGGCGGAGTACAAGTCCCTGGGGCGGAGTACAAGTCCCTGGGGCGGAGTACAAGTCCCTGGGGCGGAGTACAAGTCCCTGGGGCGGAGTACAAGTCCCTGGGGCGGAGTACAAGTCCCTGGGGCGGAGTACAAGTCCCTGGGGCGGAGTACAAGTCCCTGGGGCGGAGTACAAGTCCCTGGGGCGGAGTACAAGTCCCTGGGGCGGAGTACAAGTCCCTGGGGCGGAGTACAAGTCCCTGGGGCGGAGTACAAGTCCCTGGGGCGGAGTACAAGTCCCTGGGGCGGAGTACAAGTCCCTGGGGCGGAGTACAAGTCCCTGGGGCGGAGTACAAGTCCCTGGGGCGGAGTACAAGTCCCTGGGGCGGAGTACAAGTCCCTGGGGCGGAGTACAAGTCCCTGGGGCGGAGTACAAGTCCCTGGGGCGGAGTACAAGTCCCTGGGGCGGAGTACAAGTCCCTGGGGCGGAGTACAAGTCCCTGGGGCGGAGTACAAGTCCCTGGGGCGGAGTACAAGTCCCTGGGGCGGAGTACAAGTCCCTGGGGCGGAGTACAAGTCCCTGGGGCGGAGTACAAGTCCCTGGGGCGGAGTACAAGTCCCTGGGGCGGAGTACAAGTCCCTGGGGCGGAGTACAAGTCCCTGGGGCGGAGTACAAGTCCCTGGGGCGGAGTACAAGTCCCTGGGGCGGAGTACAAGTCCCTGGGGCGGAGTACAAGTCCCTGGGGCGGAGTACAAGTCCCTGGGGCGGAGTACAAGTCCCTGGGGCGGAGTACAAGTCCCTGGGGCGGAGTACAAGTCCCTGGGGCGGAGTACAAGTCCCTGGGGCGGAGTACAAGTCCCTGGGGCGGAGTACAAGTCCCTGGGGCGGAGTACAAGTCCCTGGGGCGGAGTACAAGTCCCTGGGGCGGAGTACAAGTCCCTGGGGCGGAGTACAAGTCCCTGGGGCGGAGTACAAGTCCCTGGGGCGGAGTACAAGTCCCTGGGGCGGAGTACAAGTCCCTGGGGCGGAGTACAAGTCCCTGGGGCGGAGTACAAGTCCCTGGGGCGGAGTACAAGTCCCTGGGGCGGAGTACAAGTCCCTGGGGCGGAGTACAAGTCCCTGGGGCGGAGTACAAGTCCCTGGGGCGGAGTACAAGTCCCTGGGGCGGAGTACAAGTCCCTGGGGCGGAGTACAAGTCCCTGGGGCGGAGTACAAGTCCCTGGGGCGGAGTACAAGTCCCTGGGGCGGAGTACAAGTCCCTGGGGCGGAGTACAAGTCCCTGGGGCGGAGTACAAGTCCCTGGGGCGGAGTACAAGTCCCTGGGGCGGAGTACAAGTCCCTGGGGCGGAGTACAAGTCCCTGGGGCGGAGTACAAGTCCCTGGGGCGGAGTACAAGTCCCTGGGGCGGAGTACAAGTCCCTGGGGCGGAGTACAAGTCCCTGGGGCGGAGTACAAGTCCCTGGGGCGGAGTACAAGTCCCTGGGGCGGAGTACAAGTCCCTGGGGCGGAGTACAAGTCCCTGGGGCGGAGTACAAGTCCCTGGGGCGGAGTACAAGTCCCTGGGGCGGAGTACAAGTCCCTGGGGCGGAGTACAAGTCCCTGGGGCGGAGTACAAGTCCCTGGGGCGGAGTACAAGTCCCTGGGGCGGAGTACAAGTCCCTGGGGCGGAGTACAAGTCCCTGGGGCGGAGTACAAGTCCCTGGGGCGGAGTACAAGTCCCTGGGGCGGAGTACAAGTCCCTGGGGCGGAGTACAAGTCCCTGGGGCGGAGTACAAGTCCCTGGGGCGGAGTACAAGTCCCTGGGGCGGAGTACAAGTCCCTGGGGCGGAGTACAAGTCCCTGGGGCGGAGTACAAGTCCCTGGGGCGGAGTACAAGTCCCTGGGGCGGAGTACAAGTCCCTGGGGCGGAGTACAAGTCCCTGGGGCGGAGTACAAGTCCCTGGGGCGGAGTACAAGTCCCTGGGGCGGAGTACAAGTCCCTGGGGCGGAGTACAAGTCCCTGGGGCGGAGTACAAGTCCCTGGGGCGGAGTACAAGTCCCTGGGGCGGAGTACAAGTCCCTGGGGCGGAGTACAAGTCCCTGGGGCGGAGTACAAGTCCCTGGGGCGGAGTACAAGTCCCTGGGGCGGAGTACAAGTCCCTGGGGCGGAGTACAAGTCCCTGGGGCGGAGTACAAGTCCCTGGGGCGGAGTACAAGTCCCTGGGGCGGAGTACAAGTCCCTGGGGCGGAGTACAAGTCCCTGGGGCGGAGTACAAGTCCCTGGGGCGGAGTACAAGTCCCTGGGGCGGAGTACAAGTCCCTGGGGCGGAGTACAAGTCCCTGGGGCGGAGTACAAGTCCCTGGGGCGGAGTACAAGTCCCTGGGGCGGAGTACAAGTCCCTGGGGCGGAGTACAAGTCCCTGGGGCGGAGTACAAGTCCCTGGGGCGGAGTACAAGTCCCTGGGGCGGAGTACAAGTCCCTGGGGCGGAGTACAAGTCCCTGGGGCGGAGTACAAGTCCCTGGGGCGGAGTACAAGTCCCTGGGGCGGAGTACAAGTCCCTGGGGCGGAGTACAAGTCCCTGGGGCGGAGTACAAGTCCCTGGGGCGGAGTACAAGTCCCTGGGGCGGAGTACAAGTCCCTGGGGCGGAGTACAAGTCCCTGGGGCGGAGTACAAGTCCCTGGGGCGGAGTACAAGTCCCTGGGGCGGAGTACAAGTCCCTGGGGCGGAGTACAAGTCTCTGGGGCGGAGTACAAGTCCCTGGGGCGGAGTACAAGTCCCTGGGGCGGAGTACAAGTCCCTGGGGCGGAGTACAAGTCCCTGGGGCGGAGTACAAGTCCCTGGGGCGGAGTACAAGTCCCTGGGGCGGAGTACAAGTCCCTGGGGCGGAGTACAAGTCCCAAGTGATTTCTAAGGCTGGCAAGCGTGTAGGTATGTTAGGCCGCCTTCGCGATAATCTGACGACTCATAGTGCCAATGTCGTATATATCTTGTTAATTAGACCAATTCTAGAGTACTGTGATACTCTGTGGGGTTGCTGCGGTGAGGGAAATAGTCAGGCCTTAGAGGCATCAGAAGAGAGCGGGTAGAATTGTTGCCAAAAACGGCTCGCAGTAGCCCTGCAATGGACATTCTCAAGTGGCCGGCGCTCGCAGAAAGACGTCGTGAACATGTTTTTCAGCTGGTAAAGAAGTGCATTGAAGAGCGTTGCCCTCAATATTTTGATGGCTACTTTACTTTTAACAGCAAGATTCACTCGCGCGCGAC